>PVJS01000642.1:0-120611 GCA_004027185.1 Glis glis | reverse complement strand
AGGAGAGGAGAGGAGAGGAGAGGAGAGGAAGAAAGATATGGAGGGAGTGGGAGGGATAATGGAGGGATAGATATAACCCTCAAGGCCATGCCCCCAGTAACCTGCTTTCTCCAGCCACACCCTACCTGCCTATACCACACAGCAAATTGAGGAAGTTAGAGCCCTCATGATTCAATTATTTCACCTCCGAACACTGCTACATTGCCTGAGGTTTGTGAAGACATTTCAGGTCCAAATCATAACAGAAGCCATTCATTCAAAGGTACTGTTTAAAACCTCAGGAGGCAAGGATACCACTGACGGGAGAGAGTTTAGAGTGAGAAGACAGAGCCTGGGGCTGGGCCTCCAATGCCAACATTTTGAGGTCCTCAGAGGACAAATGGCCAGCAGGAGAGGGAGAAGCAGCAACCTGAGAGGCAGAAGGGAAAGAAGAGAAGGTGAGAGGCAGGAGGGAAAGACGAGAAGGTGGCTTTATAGAATGCAAGAGAGAAGACAGGGCTCCCAGAATGAGGGAAAGGAAAATGATATTAAGTCAACAAGCCATACCAGGCATTTCACAAATATTTGTTGAAAGAATAAATAACTGCTTATATAAAAATGCCCATACCTTCATTTAACTCTTATGACTAAAAATGCAGTGTGTACCCTAATATAAGGCAAGGTTTTCCCCTCAAAAAAGAGGGAATCCTATTAAATACTGAAGTACTTACAAAGCCCCACATAGCACATTACTTAATTGCTTTATTTTGAGAGTAGTTTTAGCAAATCTTTCATTTACCTTTTCCATAATATAATCTGTTTCAACTATTGCTAAAAATAGAGGTGCCTATTGCCTTTCCAATGCTTTAATAATTCAGTTGCCAAGGTGATACCAGTACACAATCGCCCAAGTCCAAAGAGAAGTCCAGTAGGGCAGTGCTTCAACTGAATTAAAGAAATCTGAAAGTATCTATTTTTGATAGTAAGTAGACCTTAAGAATTCTTGAGTTTATAGCCAGGTGCAGTGGTGAACACTTGTGATCCAGTACTTGGGAGGCTGAGACTGGAGGCTGAGACAGGTTTGAGGCCAGTGCTCAGTAACTTAGCAAAACCTTGTTTCAAAAAAATATATAGATAAATGATAGATAGATTAGATAGATGATAGATAGATAGATAGATAGATAGATAGATAGCCAGGGTTGTAGCTCAGAAGTAGAACCCCCCTGGGTTCAATCCTCAGTAACACACACACACACACACACACACACACACACACACACACTTCTTGAGGTTACTTTTCCTGTGATAAAAGAGATTCTTACAAATTCTGGAGGGTAAAGAATTGTTGAGAAACTAGAATCTCAAGATGGCCAATTTTTCTTGAAAGTTACTGAGATAGTAGAATCTCTTCAATTTCAAATTTTGTGAAATATTACAATCAGAAATTTAAAGATTTGGCTTATCAATTTTGACTATGTTTTGATTAGACATTTTAAGATTGAAATCTCATATAGTATATGTAATTATATAATTTATTGTTTTAAAAATATATGCATAACTCAATACATTAGATAGTAAAAAAAAAAGAACATGTGTTATTGTATCTTCTAAATCCCTGCAAGTTTATATACTCAAACTGGGGGACATAAACTCCTTTGATCTACTAGTTGAAAATGGGAAATTGCCTTACGTCTAGGGTGGCTTTTGTTCTAAGATATGGTAAGTGCTCACCCAGAAAGTAAAGGACGCATTTAACATTCTTGCTAAATCTCCTCTCTACCCACTCTCACAGTTTTCTGAATATGGTGGCCTCAGCCTGGACAGCTTTGCTGACTGTCACAGTGACTTCTGGTGGCTTTAGCTGTTCTGGTCCCTTGGGGGTTCTGGCTCACTCCTCCCCAGCTTACCCCCAAGTTATCTTGGAAGTTGAGTCAGAAATCCTCAGCTAATGTCAATTCAGGCTGTCTTCTCCAGGCCATTAGCTGGTGAGAATGTGTGAGTTTGCATCCCAGTCAAACTAACTGTTCCACAGAGATCAAAGAACTGGAGGCAGGGGCCCCATGAGCACGGGCACTGCCAGCTGTCTTCACAAGGTGCCCACACCATTGTTGGAAGGCTAGATGCTCAGCACAGCCAAAATGGCCCCGTACCTATTGGGCAACCTGAAAGGGGAGTTTTAACGTCTGTGTTTTAAATTCCAATACATATGCTGAAGAGCATTTTCCTTTTCTGGCACATTTCAATATCATATGCAGCAATGCCTTCTCTGTCTTTGAACTCACTCGCTCTGGCATAATTACAATTCCGGCCTTAATGATGCTTTAATGCAGATTTTTCTATTTACTGCCGCAGTGTGTGAGTGCTTCTCTACAAAAGCCATGTAAATTGCAGGCTTTTCAAGGTCTAAGCTTTTATGTTAGGAGTAACAGTGGGTAATTACAGAGCTTGTCAAGAGGCGCTAAGGTGTGTGGCCACGGTGGGAACCATCTGAAGCTTAGAGAGTTCAAGTGTGGGGAAGAGGGTTCCATTAACATTTCTGTGTCGGAGTTGGAGCAGATTTGGATTCCCCTAGATTGGGGAGGAGACAGTGGAGTGAAAGTAGAAGAGTGTGGATACGAGAAAAGTTTGTATAGCTTTAGGAGGAAGAGATTATCTTTGATTGGAAATAACCTGAAATACTTTAGATGTTTTTTAAATATGGTTTTAAAGACTTTTTTTTCTTGTTACAAAAGATGTACTTATTCATTGTAGAAAAATTGGGAAATACAAGAAAGTATAAAGAATATAATAATCATTTGTATTCTTATCTACCACTCAGAATTAACTACTTAAATTTTGGGTATAAGGCCGGGCATGGTGGCGCACACTTGTAATCCCAGTACTTTGGAAGGCGGAGAGCGGAGGATCCGGGTTCGCGGCCAGCCTCAGCTCGCTCGCTTGCGCGCTCTCTCTCTCTCTCTCTCTTTCTCTCTCTCTTTCTCCTCTCTCCCTGTCTCTCTCTCTCTCTCTCTCTCTCTCTCTACCTAGTGAGGCCCTCCACAACTTCGTGAGACCCGGTTTCAAAATAAAGTATAAAAAAAAATAGGGCCAGGGGTGTAGTGCGGAGGTAGAACGCCCCTGGGTTCAATCCCCGGTACCGCAAAAAAAAAAATTGGGGGGGTATATGTGTAAATGTGTATATTTTATGTATCTGCATCAGTCGTAATATAACATTTATGTATATATACATTTTTCTATAAACATAAATGTATGTACATAAATATATATTTATGTATACATGTATAAATGTGTGATCATGGATATAATTTTGTGTCTAAATCATTTTCTTTTTAGTATTTTTGAGTATTTTTATATATTAACACGCCTTTAATATTTCTGATTTTTGGTTTTAATGGACACAAAATATTACATTTTATAAATGTCCCCCTGGTGAGCATTATCCTATCTCCCCCTAGTGAACATTTTGGCTGTTTCCAAGTTGTTTTTGTCCTTATAAGCAATGTTGTGGTGAATAGCCTAATAAGCCTTTGTGGTCAGCTCTAATAACTTTCTCAGCTTCATCTGGGAAACTATTCTTTAAAGTGCTGGCCATTTATGGTCTTGTATTTGTGTTGTTGGGCCATCCATTATTATCTTAGATTTTTTGAGGCCCTGGAAGCCAGAGATTGTGTTCACAGGAAATGCTCTTCAATGCTTGCTGCAAGTGACATTTACTAAACATCAAGAATGTGTTGTGTAGGCACCAAAGTAACTTGACACGTATCTCAGTACATCTCGCTAAGCATGTTCTCTCTAGTTGAAACAATAGCTGGTTGTATTAAACTTCCAGGAACTTTGTACCCAGTGACATCATGGTGACCTGGTGCTGTCCATGAGGTACATGAAGAAGGGACTGTTGCATGAGACTGCAGACCCACTCGCACCCATGTTCCTCCCTGGCACTGAGGATAAGATTCTAGGGTAGAAACCTCCAGATATGCTGTAACCCAGGACTCTGCTGCCTGAAACCCTCATTGTGAGATCCCTAGCAACTGAGAATGCACTAAATGGTGGATGCAACAAACATTGGTCCTCGGGGCGCAGGATCTGGGTCTTTGTCCAGTTTTTCCATGTGTCAACAGTGCTATTCTGGGCAGGTCACTCTCTGGGTCTATCAAAAGGTCTATCAAATGGGTCTAAAAGCCTCTTTATCTATCGACTGGACATAACAAAACTTGTCCTTGCAACTGCATACACTTGCTTAAAGGTGAAAGCCTTTGCAGTGTTACAAAGTACAACAGTGTGTGGTTTCAAGAAACTTCTAAAGCATTATTATAATCAATTTGAATTCATGTCATAGTTGGCAATGACAAGACACCATAGTGTGTAAATATGAAGCAGATTAGAATGCAGGCTTGTTGGAGTGTGCGAGTGGGTTGTTGACAATGGAGTGTGGCTCCGTCACAGTCTCTGCTGGAACACGCTTGTGAGATGGTGATATTTCATTTTGGCATCCCAGCCTTTGGCAGTCTGATGGCTGGGGGACTTGCTGTGGTTTAGAGATGATTTGGGAAATTAACTCTAGTTTTTAAAACTCCAGCTCCAGTGGATGAGGACTTCAGCAGTTCCAGAGGGGCTGCCTCAGTGATGGGGTCTGGGGAGGATGATCTGGGAGTGGGGTTCACACAGTCCCACCTTTGCTTTAGTCACAGAAGCTCAACCTGTCATATTTTGGGCTCAGAGTAATCTTAAAAAATTGTTTTACATACACACACACACACACACACACACACACACACACACATACACACACAGAATAATCTTTTGTTTGAGTTAAAAATTTGTTTTACACACATGCACACACACACGCACACGCACGCATGCACGCATTCTAGGAAACAGACCCAGTGCGGACCTCTGGAGTTCTGCTTCCCAGGTCTCTGCTGTTTGTACTCTCACTAGGCCTTGGACTCGGGCTCTGAAAATGCCGTCTGAGGGGATCAGGGAAGACCTGGGACATCTCCAGAGTGGGCTTTGATTCACTCTTTGTCTCATTATGTTTCTGTGTCTTATTAAAGAACTTGGATCCCCCACTGGAAGTGAGTGGGGGAAAGACTTCACTTTTCCATAAAGAAACACATATGTTTACAGGTATTTGCTCTTATATTTATTCTTTATGTTTTAAGGTTAGATGAAAACTCTCACATTATTTTTGCAATGAACTGTACATGTCTGGCACATGAAAGAGTGGTCAGGAGATGAGCAGGGTAATATTAAGCTAACTGGTCCTCAATGTGACCAAGGGTGGCAGTAGGACATGACACTACCAGGGAAACGCTGGGCTGAGGGGAAGAAACTTCCTAAGCATTCTAATGAAAACTGCACATTCTCTAACCATTCTGCTGGGGACTCATGTGGCAGCATTGTCTGCATCAATACAGGTGCACCTAAGAACTCTCTCAAAGCATGATCATTCTAAAGTGCTCCATCTATTAATGTATCAGATGCTGGTAAACAAAAAGCCTAGTACTTATGGACTGTGCTCACCCTTTTATCTGTAGATATAAAAATGTTATATTTAGGTTAAAGTTTTATCATGGTCTGCTAACAATCAAATATGGTTTTGAACATTAATCTTTACTTGGCCATAATTTTATTTTCTGTTAAAGGAGGACATTGGAATATGTGCACACATGTATACATATATAATATTTTATATACATTATATATAACATACACATATATACACATATATTCCAATATATTAGCCTTAAAAGAAATATTTTTAAATTATATTGGAATGCATATATGTTCATATATATATTCTAATACTATTGAAAATATCTCTTCTAAACTTGCAATTGCATATTTCTAGTTATCTTGTTTTAAAGATTTTTTACACCCTGTCTTCTCAGTATTAATTTATACTGTCCTTGTGTTCTTATTGGAGGCATGCTTTTAGTATTTTAGGGTCTAATGACAAATGGTACTTTTAGCATCTGAAATATTAAAGAAAAGAAGGAGAGATAGCAGGCTGGACTCTACAGACATAAGATGGGAATGCATGCCTGAGGTACCCACAAAGCATGTTCTAGATATGGTCACTTTCCATTTTGTCAGCATCTGAGAATGGATGTTCCATTTGGAAGGACTTTCTGTGGGAAAACACGTTGTCCTATTGCCTGGGCCTCCCAGGCACTTTGAAAAGCCATCTATCTCCTTGTTTATCTGAAGTAGCAATACGTCTCAGTTTGTGGTACTTAACATCTATAAGCTGGAACAATGAAGCCTAAAAGCTTGTTTTTGCACATTGAGAATGTTCTGGAACTCTTTGGTAGTTACATTGACCAGACAGGCATTGAATAAATGGATCTAGTTGTGAAGGTTTTGAAAGGGGGGAAAAAGGGAGAGGGAGAGAGAGAGAGATTGAGAGATTCTTAGGGAAAGAACATGCCCTGCTTCAGTGTTTACAGATGCAGATCATAGGCCAAATACAGGAAATAAGTAAGTTCTTTAATTGGTAAAAAAAAAAAAAACACTTCCTTGTGAGATCAGCAATCTGGCTTGAGAATGGACACATTCTGGCATCCTTAAAATGGAAAGGAAAACAATAAGTAAATTGGTTCACATTTGATACTCTTGTGGCACTATTTCAGAAGAAAATGTGGGTTTTAAGATCATCATTGATCATTTCATTTGACATTTTTGATTTTCAAAAGAGAATGGTCAAATGCAAATTCCTCTCCCTTCTCTGGAGACCCAGAAAGACTTTCAACATCAAGAGACATGCATACCACCTTCACGACAAATTTCACATCAACAGTGGGAGTCTGCTTTGTCAGTGGTTCTGTGGAGCTATTTTATTTCATCTCTCCTGTTCTGATTGTTGACATAAATGATGGATGTTCATTTCTTCTGGTGATGTGGGACCTTAACCATTTCTGTCCAGAGTACGTGCTTTTCTAACCTGAATCTTTCTTACCATTTCATTTCCTAAAGTTGTCTTTCCTAACAGGGTGCAAGTTATAATGTCTAAATTTAGGTTACTGATATGAACATAACTCAGAGTGAGCAGTTGACTCATGGGTTGTGGCTTGATAGCTAATCATGCTTTTCATTAAATTATCTGTTAACAGCCTGCCACCACCTCCAACTTATAAAACTTTAGTGATGCTGGAGACTAAGAATATGCCAGTGATTGGTCACATGTTCATTAGAAATTACCCGCATCACTTATGTAACAAGTCTTATGTCATAGGATTTTGTGTCAGCAGTCAGTTCATGTCTAGACATGAGAAACAGTACAACAGTCACATAGCAGGAAGCAGGAGATGGATTTCACCTTCTTGTAGTGCATTCCCTAACATCAGGGACTTCATACATGTGCCAACAACCAAAATATCTGTCAGCCACTTCTCCCCACAAGAAAGCTGCTTTTGGAACTGGCCAGAGACATCAGTTGCTCTCCCAACAGTATTATCTTTCCCTACTAGATTTTTTTTTGTTTTTTTTTTTTTGGTGGTGGTGGTACTGGGATTGAACCCAGGGGCGTTCTACCTCTGAGCTACACTCCCGTCCCTATTTTTTATTCTTTATTTTGAAACAGGGTCTCACTAAGTTGCAGAGGGCCTCACTAAGTAGCCGAGGCTGGCCACGAACTTACACTCCTCCGGTCTCAGCCTCCCAAGTACTGGGATTACAAGCATGCGCCACCACGCCCGGCTTCCTTACTAAATTTGAGAAACTATATTTTCGGGTGTTAAATGTCCTACATTAAATAAATTGGGGATTCATTTATTAATTTTTAATAATGTATCTTTTTGGCAGGGGCCCAGGTAAACAGAATAAAGGCAATGATCAGAAATACTATTAATGACTCCAGACAAAGAAGGAGAAACCTTAGATGAATAAAGAAGGCAAAACCTTAGATGAGTAAAGAAGGCGAAACCTTACATGAGTAAAGAAGGCGACCTAACTGAGGGAGATGTGAGCCAGGAAGAGGGAAACACCCTAATGCACATGATGTACATATACAAACTTATCAAAGTCAATCACTGCTGAGCACAAGAAGGAGGGAAGGGAGAGGGAATGGGGTGGGAATTGGGGGAGGGCTAAATGAGTGATGTGTGCATGTATGCCTCTACCATCCTGAACTCCAGCAAGGTGTATGATTACAATGCACCAATAAATAAAAAAGTTGAATTTATAATTGTATATAAACATGATGTAAGTTAAAAATAAAGAGAAAAATCAAGATGTAAAAAAAAGAAATACTATTAATGAAAAATACTATTAACAAAGACTTTCACAAGTTGGACAAAAAGCAAAACGGGCATAAATAGTGAAAACAAACAAAACTTTGCCCTGGATATAGTCCTTTGACTTGTAAGTTTTTAAGCAATGAAGGAAAAAGACTTAGAAGCACCTGAAAGTAACAGAACAGAAGAAAACACAAACTGATTGCTTAGAAAAGTGCATAAGATGCATTCTGGCCTCAGTCTCCCCTTCCTCTGCAACTAATGATGGTATGGTCAAAGAACTCCCTATATATGAGGACACATAAAATATATTTTCCGGGTGTAGTGGACCACGCCTGTAATCCCAGTACTTGGGAGGCTGAGACAGGAGGATCACAGGTTTGAGGACAGCATCAACAAGTAGGGAGACTCTCATCAACCTAGGAAGACCCTGTTTCAAAATAAAAAATAAAATAGGGCCAGGGGTGTATCTCAGAGGTAGAATGCCCCTGGGTTCTATCCCCAGTAATTAACACACACACACACACACACACACACACACACACACACACACACACACACACACATTTTCCATGTTTCTTTCCTGAAAAATTCATTCAAGGATATATAGAAGATGACTGGGAATTTAATTACAATGAAGAACTCAAATTGCAAAGATGGAAGATATGAGCTTTGATAGAAAAGTGAAAGTTTGGAAAGATCCATTAAAATGTAAGCATATAAATACTAATTCACTAATAATAATATAGACCTAGAACTCATAGTTATACTAAGATGAAAATCTAGATGTGGCCGACTCACACATGTGCTGAACTTTTTGGCTTACTTTGGGGAGTAGGTAGGGAAACAAGAGTCATGTTGTGTTCCTTTTGAACTCATTAAGTAAAATATGCATCATATGAGATTTTAAAACATTTTAAGATAATAACCTACCAGCATGAAAAGCAATGGTTTTCTTTTATGTCATAGTAGAAAATAGAGAGAAAATACTGACACAGAATAAAGTAAGAACATTACCAGACTACTGCACTTTGAAGTGCAAATGTTACTATTTAGCCAAACAGTAGAAGAATTATTTGCTATAAATTAATGGGCTTTATTCCAAGAATGCCGATCAGTTTAATATTATAAGCACTATTAATACATCACAGCCATAGGTCAAACGTTCATCTGAATAGATGTTGAAAAATCACTTGATAATGTTAAACATCCATTTCTGCTAAAAATTCTTTAGAAAATGAGAATAAATGGAGAATTTCAGAATGTAGTAAGCCATCTAATTGGGACTAATGGCCATTATCTTACTTTAGCAAAATACCAGAAGCATCCTATTAAAATCTCTCTTCATTAATATCTAACTTTCTTCTAGAAGTTCTTTGTAACCAAGTAACACATAAACTGAAACAATGTATAATTCAAAGATGTTAAAATTTATTATATTCATGTGGTATAAATAATCTAGAAACTCCAATAGTCAAGAACTCTTACAATTAATAATGAATGAAGTAGATTGTATACAATATGAATATATATATTAAAATTGTTATATATTACCAACTGTGACCAGTTGGAAATGATCATAAAAGAAAGGAATGAATTCATGGCAGAATTTCCTGCTCTTTTCCCATACCCTTCTCCTATCACATCCCAAAAGAGGGCAGAATATATCCTAATTTGAAGTAATTAGGAGACTTGAAAGATATTACTATGAAAAAAGCCCTTTATTTGAAAATAAATTATTCTGAATAATGGAAAGACATTTTATGTCCATTGAAGAAAAAGCTAATTTTTTTTCTTGAGTACCTGTGTACATGTGTGTAACTCTATTTTCTTTATTGCAAACACCAAATATGCTCTACCTAGTTTAAGCAGAGAAGGAATTAGGTAGCCCACAGGATTTTCCGGAGCACTAGAGAGTGGGCTTTGGAAATGTGGCCTGGAAAACACCCAGACAGCAGCATGGCACTGTGCAGAGCAAGTCCCTGCTACTGCCGCTGCAGAGCCTGGCTTCCAGAGACTCTGCACCGGTGCTCCCGGGAGAGAGGCCTCTGCCACCACTTTTGCCACCAAAAAGGATTCCTTTGGCAGGTCCTCACACTGCCTTCTTTAAAGCCAAAGTTGAGTTTAGACTTAATTGGACAATACCAAGCCGATCTTCTTTTTTTTTTTTTTTTTTTTTGCAGTACCGGGAATTGAACCCAGGGGCGTTCTACCTCCGTGCTACGCCCCCGGCCCTATTTTTTATACTTTATTTTGAAACCGGGTCTCACGAAGTTGCGGAAGGCCTCACTAGGTAGAGAGAGAGAGAGAGAGAGAGACAGAGAGCTGAGGCTGGCCTCGAACCCAGATCCTCCGGTCTCCGCCTCCCAAAGTACTGGGATTACAAGCATGCGCCACCACGCCCGACCAAGCCGATCTTCTAACTGCAAGGAAAGCTGGGAGAGTGGGTGGTGGCATCAGCCTTAGGGAGGCAGGACTCTTACAGACACTCTTAGGGGCTCTCCTCTTACAGAGGACACTTGATGACTCTAAAGAAGACGAATGCTTACTATGCTAACTTGACATGATGGCTGCGGCGTACATCTGGAAACGTGGAGTAGATACAATTAACCAAGTGAATTCAGTGAGTCAAACCTGACTTCACTGAGATTAGCATGGGGGATAAAGTGACAGTCATCCATGTAGCCAGTCACATATTAAGTAAAAATGGACAGGGATTCATAATGATTTAGTGAAGGAAACATCACAAATCACTGAGGAAGAAATAGCCAATTTCCTCAGTATCATTTTGGGGATGGGGGTGCTGGGGATTGAACCATTGTACCTCTGAGATACACCCTTAGCCCTATCTTTATTTTTTATTTTGAAACAGGGCCTCCCTAAGTTGTGGAGGGCCTATCTCTATGGAAAGTGTTTAAATGAGCTTCCAAC
Organism: Glis glis; assembly: GCA_004027185.1. NCBI lineage: Eukaryota > Metazoa > Chordata > Mammalia > Rodentia > Gliridae > Glis > Glis glis. The sequence continues at coordinate 109,464 of PVJS01000642.1, read as the reverse complement.
ATACTATATACTAAAATGATTTTCATATCACTTTGAATTTACCTGTAAAACTCAATCCTAGAAAGTAAAATTAACATATAGTTGAACATTTAACATTCAATATGTTTAGTGTGGAGAAATAATTTCTGAGCCTGAAAAAGTCGAAAAACCTTGCTAAAATAAAAAAGATTGGAAATAAAACTGTATTAAGCTTTTAAACTTTGGTAAGTTAAAAAACACCATGAACAAAATTAAAACATTAACAAATAACTGAGGAAACATCAGTGACAAATATAATGGGCAGCATATTAATATTGTTAAGTCATAAGGAGCTCTTTTTCATGAATGTTTGGAAAAATTCCAATACCCCACTAAATAAATAGGCAAAGGACAGCTCAAGACAGAGGAAATAGAATTGATGAGTAGACAAATGAAAAGTTCAACCTCTCACTGATCAAACAAGTGCCAAGCAAAAGGAAGAGACACCAGTTTACACCTGATTTGCAAATATTAAAGGCAAACATGGTAATATTAATTTCTGGTGATGGTATAGTGAGATGGGTATTTTCATACATTAAAATAAATTTACAATCATTGCAGAGAGCACCTTGAGACTTTATGGCAAGAACCCTAAAAATAGTTCATATCACTTGAACTATTGTTTGCACTTCATGAAATATAATTTAAGGAAATGATTATAAAACTACTCAAATACATATTTAGGAAGTTAAGCATTTTTGGTAATAAGCTTTATTTATAATAGTGCAAAGTTGGAAACAATCTAAACATTAAATAGTAAAAGAGTAATGGTTTAATTGTAGTCCATCTGTGTAAGGGAATAATTTGTAACCATAAAAAATCATCCCTTTGAGGTTGTGGGTGTAGCTGAGTAGTAAAGGGTATGGTTAGCATGTGTGAAACCTGGGGCTTAATCCCCAGCATCAAAAAAACCCCATGATGATGATGATGATGATGATGATGATGATGATAACACAAATAAAACAAAAATCATTTAAAAATACTTAATGGTATAGAAAAACTGTAAATACAACCTAGTTGTAAGAAGTTGGTAAAAAAACAATATGGTTTATGATCTGATATAAAAATATGTTTGAGGTGGGCATGGTGGTATGCACCTGGAATTGCAGTACTTAGGAGGCTGAGACAGGAGAATCTTAGGTTGGAGGCCAGATTGTGGTAGCTTAGTGAGACCCTGTTTCAAAATAAAAAATAAATAAAAAGAGGGTGGGGGTGTGTTCAGTGGTAGAACACCCCTGGGCTCAATCCCCAGTGCCACAAAAAAAATATAAAAATGTTGGTATGTGCATATATATTATATCTCAAAATAGGCTACAGAGAACATGAAATTATGTTAATAGGATCAGCATTTCTTTTTTATAATTTTAATGTTTTTTCCAAGTCCTCTACCCTGATCATGTGTTACCTTTAGAATTAGGTTTTTAAAAGTTATTTTAAAAGTGAGCACTTTCTTTTCCACGGGTTTTAAATGTTTCAGCAGAAAAATCCCATGTGCGTCTTGCTTCTACCCACACCATCTGCCTCCCGTTTAAAGCAGTTAAACAGTTTTATGTGTAGCGTTGTCCAATATTAGTAGCAATACTAAACTATTCCCTTAGTTCAATTTATCCTTAGTCAGCCCCATGGTAGTGATGGGCATATGCTACTATCTTCTACCTAACATCCACCTAGAAATGTGTGTGCCTGCTGGAAGGGAGTGCAGCATCTCAGGGAAGACTGGAGTGTTTTTTATGACATTTACTACTCAATAAAAATATCTTTTTTTGAGGGGGTCTGAATTAATTGCTCTTGAAAAAACATTACAACTATTAACTACTTAACAAAATTTTTCCTTCTTTATTTTTTAGTTAAAAATTGTTCATTGAGCCAGGCATGGTGGCACACACTTATAATCCCAGTATTTGGGAGGCTGAGACCTGGAGGATCTGGGTTCACAGCCAGCCTCAGCTACTTAGTGAGGCCCTCCGCAACTTATTGAGACCTTGTTTCAAAACAAAGAATACAAAATAGGGCTGGGGGTATAACTCGGAGGTAGAATGCCCCTGGGTTCAATCCCCAGTACCGCAAAAAAAAAAAAATTGTTCATTGAAAATGTCCTTCAGTGCATGTTCTATGCATATGTTGAAATATCGTGCTGAACCCCATTAATGTGTATAACTAGTGCCTGTTAATCAGAACTAAAATAAAACATTTGTTGCAAATATCTTAAGTAAAATTGTTCTCAAGATTCTAAACCGGTAAAGTCTCTAACCTGCAAAAGAAAGGTCGAAATTTTGTTTTTCCGTTGCTGGGTAACATAAAATGTAACCACGAACCACTTCCTTAAGGAATTATCTCATCCATTTTCCACCAGGTAGCACATTTTTAATAATGGGGTTTTAAAATCATACTATGAAAATTTTTAACTATTACAACATTTGAAAGTTCTTGCTTTTGAAATTGTAGCTTAATTAGTAACCAAATGGAGATGCTGTTACTCATTATCTTTATTATATGTCTTGGTAAATCAAAGCCAGCAATTCCTGCTCTAATACCCTTGGGAAACTAGTTCAGGTCTCACATTGCCCACGTCTGATGATGCACTTGAGTCTGATACCATCCTGCCCTGGGGCTCCACTGTGGGAAAGCCACTGTCTTCTCCCAAAGGCCACATCCAATGGCTTATTTAAAATATATATATATATTTTTTTTCTTAACTATTCCTCTTCCCTTGCTTCTGTATTTCTGTCCTTGCCAGCACCCGTTCTTTCCCCATCCATTCTAACTGTTGGAATCCCTTGAGTTACATGCTCTCTGTCGCCCTTTTCCTTGTGTTATGCACTCTCTCACCCAGGTGGTGTGTAATGATTTTTCCACAACTTTATCTTGGACCTGTATTTCTCCTGAACACAGGTGTGTGCTTCTAGTTACTGGCACTCTCTCCATCTGTGTCCCACCAGCACCTCGAATCCAACTGTTATCCACTACCAAATTTACCATCTGGAATTCAGTGTATTCTCTTTCTGTTTAGCAACATCACCTACCTCGTGACACAGACTAGGCTCCTCAGCATTGTCTTTTGTTAGATACCCTCCCTCTTTCCCTCTGAATTGTGTTTTTATTTATTTTTTATTTTTTATTTTTTTGCGGTACCGGGGATTGAACGCAGGGGCGTTCTACCTCCGTGCTACACCCCCGGCCCTATTTTTTTATGCTTTATTTTTTGAAACCGGGTCTCACGAAGTTGCGGAGGGCCTCATTAGGTAGAGAGAGAGAGAGACAGGGGAGAGAGAGAGAGAGAGAGAGAGAGAGAGAGAGAGAGAGAGATACATCGTGCGCGCGCCGAGGTTGGCCGCGAACCCGGATCCTCCGGTCTCCGCCTCCCAAAGTACTGGGATTACAAGCGTGCGCCACCACGCCCAGCTGAATTGTGTTTTTAGACCCTCTCCCCAGTGCCAAAGCCACTGGCCCAGGACTTTTGCAAGAAGTTGAAAACTGGGATTTCTCTTTCTGCATGCTCTCACTTCCTGTGCCCCACCACCATCAAATCTCTCTTCTACATTGAATCTGTTTTTAAGAGTGATCTTTCTTATGTCTTTTAAAGTAAAACATTGCATGGCTCATCATGACAAGCACAAGTGTGCTGGCTCCCACAGTGGTCCCCAGAACAGAGGGCTAGTAAGAAATACAAACTCTCTCAGGCTCCAGCCCAGACCCACCAGTGAAATTACTATGTGGAGTGCCCAGCAATCTGTGGGTAACACATCCTGAGGGTGGGTCTGCTGCACTCTACAAGGGAGAATTTCTGTGCAGTGAGATCTAAAAGCCTGGCTGTACATTAGAGTCACCTGTGGAGCTTAAAAAAATACCCAGGCCCCAGACCAATTAAATCAGAAATTTCAATTGTCTTCCCTGGCATCAGTGTATATCTTTTTAAAAGCTCTCTAGGGATTTTGATACAACAAACTTAAACTGAAAAAAAAATTTTTTTAAAGCAGAATCTAAAGTAGCATTTCTGAAACTTGAGTCTCACTGGAATCACCTGGGAAGCCTTAAAAATGACTGATGATTGCCCCCGCCCCCTGCCTATTCTGACTTAATTGGTTTGCTGTGTGGCTTGGGCTTTGGGGTTATCTAAGTTCCCTAGGCTATTTTAATGTGAAGCCAAGGTTAAGATCACTGAGATTCTGAAACTCTAGTGTGCCTAAGAACCACCTGGAGTCCATGATAAAAATAGGATCTGCATCCAGGTGAAGAATCACCTGGAACATTGTTCTCAAGGACATTTCCAGCTGGCCCCAGACTGTTGTCCTTTGATCTTCATCCATCTGTGCTCCTCAGCATTAATCGTCCTGCCTTAGTGTTCTGCCACTCCACCTCCGTGAAATCAAGTTCCTTCTCAGTCCTTAAATGCATCTTGTCTTGCTTAGATCATTGGGTAAACTTAAGATTTTCTTAAGCCAATAAAAAGTCTTAAGTCAATTGACAAACCATTTGGAAAAGAGGTAAACTGGACTGGTACCTTACTCCTTTGCACCAAATAATCCCCATATTGACAAAAACATAATTTCTTTCAGAAACTTTTAAAGTACTAGAAGACAGTATGGAAGCATGTAGAAAATAATTTGCAAGTAAAGAAGGTCTTTCTGAACAAGGTATAAAACCAAATAGCCATAAAGGAAAACAGATGATAAGTTTAATAAAGTAAAAGTTAATCACAAATGAGAAAAATACCTACAATATTACTAAATTAAGGACCAGGAAGTTTGTGCAAAAAGAAACACAAAAGGTCCGTGCATCAAAACATCAAAAGATGATCAACTTTATACAAAATCATCTAAAGAAATGTTATGTGAGACCAGGCATGGCGGCACACATCTGTAATCCCAGCTATTGGGGAGCCTAAGCCAGGAGGACTGCCACGTTTGAGGCCAGCCTGGACAATTTAGTGACACCCTGTTTTAACATAAAAAATAAAAAGGGCTGGGAATGCAGCTCAGTGATAGAGCACTTGCCTAGCATGTGTGAGGACCTGGTTTCATCCCCAATACTGCAAATAAATAAATAAATAAATAATAAATAATAAATGTTATATGCGATGATAGACATCATTTAATAACATTTGTATAGTAAAACATCACATTGCACACCTTAACTATATATAGTTTTGGTAATTATACCTCAGTAAAGCTGTGATAAAAATGAAGAAATGCATACCAAACAATTGTATACCTACTTGAATTATTTGAATTTTCTCTACCATGTGCATATGGAGTAGGTAATGAAATTCGAACCTATATAAACATGCTAGTCACTTTTGGGACTCTGTCCCTTTGCCTGTTCAGTCTCCTCTGCTTCAAAAAGTCGTGTCCTTTGACTTCTCTTTCTACCACTGTCCTTCAGGTCTGGAATTGAAGGCCTCTCCAGTGAAGCCATCCGTGACCCTCCTTTCCAAATCCAGGGCGTCCTCAGTTTCCACGTGCTGCATGAGCAGTGCCCCATATGCTCCTTTGAGTCTTTCTTCTCTTTCTGCAGGTGGGAGCTTCTGGTCAGGGGATGGTCTGACTCATCCTTCTCTCTCCAGAGGCTGACAAGGGCCTGCCACATGGTGGTCTAAGAGAAGGAAAGGTGGCAGTACTTTCCTTGGCACTTGTCAGCCTTACGGTAACACCCAACCTGACGCCCCCGTCGTTGGCCATTTCTGACCCCTTAAGTATTCCCAGCATTCAAAGCTCTGACTGGTCAGTGTTACATTTCTTCTGTGGTCACCACCCAGCATCGCTTGAAGGAAGCCCTAGGTCTCATTTGTCTTTGACTTTGTGGGCCTAGCAAAGTGTCCAGCATATTCTGACTCTTGAAAAGCACTGTCAGATCACTTAGAATCCCAAAACATGCACCTGAACGTTTGGTGATTTACAGTACATAAGGATATTTGAAAGCTGTAGTTCTCAGCCCTGACCGCCTGTTATATCACCTCTTTTACAGGGTTAGGGTAGGGCCTGGGCACTAGCATTCTAAAGCTGCTCAGATGAACTTAATGCAGAGCCCAGGTTGAGCACTGTGTATGATCTAAGGAAACATAAGGAAATGGTTTGAGAAAAATACTAGAGGAGGAGGAGTCTCAGAACCAGGGGATTTTCAAAGTTCTCCTGTATGGTTTGTGGGAACTGAACCTCAGAATTCTTTTTTTATTTTTTTTTTTTTGACGGTACCAGGGATTGAACCCAGGGGCATTCTACCTCCGGGCTACACCCTCAGCCCTATTTTGTATTCTTTATTTTGAAACAGGGTCTTACTAAGTTGCAGAGGGCCTCACTAAGTAGCTGAGGCTGGCCGTGAACTCGGATCCTCTGGTCTCAGCCTCCCAAGTACTGGGACTACAACCGTGTGCCACCACGCCCGGCTTTGAACCTCAGATTTCTGATTGGTTAGATTCTTGGCCCATTATACATTATTTTATTGTGAAGCAGTAGGTTTGGATGTCTTTTGATTATTTTTAGCCTGAACAGGTTTCTGGGTTTAGAAACTGAAAAATGAGTATTTAAAAGAAAAAAAAAGACCTTTGCACATACCTTGCTTCTTTCAGATAAAATTCCTTTGTACTGGAAGCCAAAGGACAATTTACGATTTGTTAAATAGAACCACCTTAAATTTGGTATTTACTTTTAACTAAGAAGAGTTGAAAGAGTTGAAGATTTATAATAGAGAATACCTTTTGATTACATTTAGGGAGTTATATGGACATGCAACATTTCCTTTAAATTCTTCCTTCCTGACTAGAAATTATTTAGCAATTGAAGCAGTCTAAGAACCAATTTCCTGATAACATCCCTGACTCTTCTAGGTAAAAAGGGAAATTCTTTGTATCTAATTATGTTAAGGAATTGAAATCCCTTTGTGTAAAATAGAAAATAACATGCGCACGTTGTTACATTCTTTAACTCATAGTCTTATCCAGATTCAGAGACTAATTAATTATCTAAGATTAATTAGAATCAAGTTTCATATAATTGCCTGAAACTCAGGAATATCTCTTTTGGTGACTGTTCTTACCTTTCTTCCTTGACCTTACAGTGCTACTCAGTAACTTTAAACAACAGGTAAAAGTAATCTCTTCTCTATTGCTGGGAAAACGAATTGCTGTAGATGGGAGGAAAACATACCACTAAAAATCAACTTTCTTCATCACTCTTGACATTCACCAGTCTTTACTTGGGATCACCTTGAGATGTGACATCAATTCAGAGTAATAAGGAAGGGTCAATGAAAAGCTAAAACATTCTCAGGAACCCATTATAACATATCTCCAAGGGATTCGTGTCAATGCCACCGCATTTCAAACACAGTACACAAATTCCTGAGGAATGGCTTCGTGGCATGGAGACAGCACACCTCTATGAAAGTCTCATGATTCAGAAATTGACCTCTGTGTGGATCTCTCTTCCACTCCCTACATGTTTTCCACCCTGAACCTCATCAGTCATTCCTTAGAAAACATTACCTTACACTTAGTCTGTTGTGCAACAGTACATTCTCTGCATGTTTTCGTTATTGAGAGGCAGTTTGAAAGGCTTTGGTTTAGGGAAGTTTCTTTTTCACGTGAGTAAGGATTCAGAATTGGTTTTGTAAGATGAGTCTAGAGCTGGTGATATGCATACCTGCCTCTGTCAGTAGATTTTTAGGTCTTTGGATCTTGTTCACCTACTTCATCTGTTCTAGCAGATAGCTCAAAGCTCTGTCCATAAAAAGAACTTAATACTTATTATTTCATTGGGGAAAAAATCCAATGTGTTTCTAGTTTACTATATAACAGGGACTATGTTAGGCACCGAGAACTCAAAATGTACTTTTTGTGTATCTACACATAAAAGCAAGAGTTTATCCCTTATCAGCATTTGAAATTATAAATCAGTGAGAGGAAGAGAGAAATGAAATATAATATGCATATCATTATATTCCATTCACTTTTACCTATGGTGGCAGGATGTAGAATAATTGATATCATTAAATTTAATATTTAGCCTATGGAATTTTTCTTCTCAACAAATCTTTTCTAGCACTATTAACTGGTTTGAAATAAATCAGCACCATTAAATTCATTAGTCACTAAATAATGTGAGGTGGACAAATGTTATTTGTTCTAAAATAAAATAAGAAAACTAACATAATGTGGAATGTGAGTCCGTTTTAATGTACTTTGAAGTTATTCGAGGTGGAGCCTCCATAAGTAAGAGAGCCTAAAGTCTATCCAGGTATTCAAGGTTTACTCTTCTCTCTTACATTCCCAAACCATATCCTCCTCAGTCTTCTCCATCTCAGTTAATGCCACTGTCTACCCATTTGCTTAGTCCTGAAATCTGAAAGCTATCCTTGTCTGCTGCTGTCTTTCCCCTTTCATTCCACTCAATCCCATTTTTCTGCAAATCCTATTGATTCTACTGCTAAAACATCCCTGAGATCTGCGATCTCCCTTCTCTTCTTTGTGCTGGTAGCTTCGCAAGTGCTCTCCCGGCGTCTACTCTCGCCTGCATATAGCCCATAAGGAACAGAGCAGCTACCAGGGTCTTTATTATGTCGTTCCCCTCAGAAAGAATGAATAAATATTTGTTGACAGAATCAGTCAAGCAGTGAGTAGTGGTGCTGGCTATAGAAGGATCAGTAAGACAGGGACAGGGAAAACCAAAAGAGATTCAAAGAACCCACGTTAGAAGAAAGCTTTGATTCATTGTGTGTAATTCTTTCTTTACTTGAAAACCCAAGCACATTAGTCTACTTCTGTTCATTGGCCTGCTGTGAACACTTCACAGTATACCCAGAGATAATTCCATTGACAGCCAATCAAGGGGTTTCCTTGGCTATTTAGAGTCTAAACAGCTACCCAGGTTTAATTAATATTCCACAATTATATCTGGAGAGGAGCCAGTTTCTGAGACAGGTGTCTTAAATGAAACGAAGATCCCTGACTCTTCACACATCGCCTAAGTTCAGCGGGATAGGCTCAGACGTCTCTGATGAACTATTATCCTATGAAGCTTATTCAGTTTGAGATCCCTGCATACGTGTTCTGGTGGCCGCTTTATCCATTGGTATCCATCTTCAAGGAGTTCCTAGGTTTGGTTCTATGGCGTTTGGTCTCAGGTTTTTAAGGAGTGGCCATGTGCAGCAGAGGATTTCCTACACATTAATAACACCAGACCAATTGTTATGGTGAGCAACATCACAACTCATTTAAGGGGCTCATCAAGTAATGGCAACCAGGATTCAAGTGGGGGCTTATTCTTTAATCCACCAGGAGTTTCAAATGGCAATTATCATTAATTCTTGGATTCCCTCAGCCCTGATAGACAATCAAGGCATCAGGAACTATCATTTTGTGAACAGCTATTAAAACCACATTAATAATCTATAGTGGGTAGAGCATATGCCTTTTAAAAAGATTTGCAGCTTGCTTCTCTGTGGCGAAGACACAGGACTTCTCCAACCTAATTACAAAGCAATCAAACAATTTAATTAATCTGGAAATCACTTTCTTAACAATAACTGCCTCTAAAATGATGCACCCTGTGTAGCGCCGTTAGGTAAAGTATGGTGTTGATACACTGCTGGTGTATTAGCCCTGCCACCACCTCCTGGGGATCAGGGAGTTAATTACCTACGTAATGCCTGACCACTACTAAGGCTTACTTTACCGGTCAGAAACATCGACTGTGATACCAGCAGTCTATAAAGTGTCCTAGCACTCAAACATCCAAGAGCCAGCAAATCCCTGGAGCAGCAGGATTTGAGTTATAAGCAAGTGCTGCACATATGGGCAGAGAATTAACTGGCACCAGTTTTCATTTGAGAGTCTCTTAGGTATTGCTTTGCAGATGGGTGGATGAATTCAGAGAGCCGCGCTGTGAGGACTGAAGGTCATGTATAGGACTCTGCTTTCAATCCGTCTTGCTCTCTGTCTGGGGGAGGCGCCGTGCCTGCGTACAACAGTGAGGTTGTCAGCGCCGAGTTAAGAATATAGACGGTGTGCTTTATGATTTGATCTGTTCAAATTAACAGCATTTCCGTCACTGTATAACCAAACAGTGTTGCTAAATCTTCAGAGACCAAGCAGAAATAAATTTTTATTTCAGATAAAAACAAAGACTTCAAAGATTGGCTTCTTTGTATCTTATCTGCTTGTCTTATAATTTCTCCCTAAGAAAAATTGAATTTTCCATAAAACATGACACAGAAGTCTTCAAAATGCTCATTTACACTTTTCCTCTCTTAGCACCACAACCCCACCCCTGTCTGCTCTCAGTCCACATTGGCGATGTCAGTCACTGTTAGTATTTGCATTTTTGTTTTTATCACTTAGTTCTAACCTATCATCAATTAGGCTTGGTTTGCCCACCAGAATATTCTTTCTCTTGGCTTTGAATGTCCTAACGAGCCCCTCCTCCTCTGATGCTCCTCTGTCCACACATAACAAGTACACTCATGCCAGGTTAATACCTCTGTCATCTCTCTCCTTCATCCAAACATGTCTAAAGGTTTCCCACCAATGAGTACCATAAACATAGTTCTCAGCTCATTGGCTTGACCAGTTTGAATTCCTCCAGCCAGAGAGCCTGCTCTTCTATCGCCCTACTGTTTGTTTGTGACCTCCTGGAAGTTCCCTTCTATTTCTCCCCTAGGCTAAAGCTTGCTGAACCGCCCTCAGATTGAGCTATAGTCTCTTGTCCTTAAGAAATTATTAGTTACTTTAGCCTATATCACTCTTGCACTTTTTTGCTAATATCCCATGACACATAAGAATTTTAATGATAATACACAGTCACGCACCACATAACAGCATTCTCCCTTTATTCCAGTCAGTCCCATTTTTTTCAGCAAATCCTGTTGGATCTACTACTGAAACATCCGCAGACCCCATATACAGTGGTGGTCCTGTGAGATTATATCACCTGGTGATGTGGTTGCCATCTTAGTTTGTTTAAGTATACCCTGTGATGTTCATACAATAATGAAATTGCCTAGCAACGCGTTTCAGAACATTTCTAGTCCTTGAGCAACACATGACTGTGCCTGAGTTATGTATATTTACATTTTAGCTTAGCTTTTCAATCCTGCATGGAAAAAAAAGATCTGTGATTATTAAGACAGAGCAGATGTTTCTTTTTTTTTTTTTGCGGTACTGGGGATTGAACCCAGGGGCGTTCTACCTCTGAGCTACGCCCCCAGCCCTATTTTTTATACTTTATTTTGAAACCGGGTCTCACGAAGTTGCGGAGGGCCTCAGTAAGTAGCTGAGGCTGGCGGCGAACCCGGACCCTCCGTCTCCGCCTCCCAAGTACTGGGATTACAAGCGTGCGCCACCACGCCCGGCCTGCGCAGATGTTTCTATAGTCTTGAGGTTGAAGATGTGAGAATTTCAGTTTGGTTCTATAGCAGTGTAGAAGTAGATGAGAGGAAAATATTCAATGGATATACCTGAGAAGGCAGCCCAAGATGTGAAGGCAAAACCAGAAAATAAAAGATGACTAATGAGCCGGGTGTGGTGCGCCTGTCATCCCAGGATTTGGAGGCTGAGACGGGAGGATCTCAGGTTTAAAGCCAGCCTCAACAACTTAGTGATACCCTGTTTCAAAATAAAAATAAAATGGGGCTGAGGGTGAAGCTGCCTCTTTGTCCATATTTCTCTCCATCCATCCGTCCTCCAAAATGTTACATGGCTTCCTGGGGACCACTTGTGAAAAGGATTTTAGGTTAATTCCTTATATCTCCTGTCTCCATATTTGTAAAAATATGTACTGAGTCCTCTCTGATTGTTCTAGTTGATCGCATTCGAACCTCCACATATAGTTAGTGTTTTCTTTACAAAGAACCTACAAAGCTAAGAATCTGCAGCCAGGTTTCCTTGGTCTTACTTTATTTGAAGTGAATGAGGTAGCAGGGATTGTTCTCAAAATGTCTTGACTTCAAAGGAGCAGTTGTTACTCCTAAGAATTCACTGGCAATTCGTTCTATATGGTGTGTTAGCAAAGTGAATAATTTCCCAAGTAAAAACCAGAATCTATGCAAAGATTTCTCAAATTATATTATTCCCTATAGGAAACAAATTTTTTAACCGTCTTGGAATTACTGAAATCTTTTATGGAATATAGAGTGTAATATACAAGTTAAATTAGGAGTGGAGGAATGAATGCTGTTGAGAGAAGTCAGAATAACTTAGTTCAGTAGTGTAGATAGATGGACAAAGTGAATCCTGGATTAATAGACAACAAAAGCAAAATCCATTTCTCTGGGGGCTCAAGGAACACCAGATGCCAAGGCATGATAAATTTCATGGCAGCAGGGGGAAAATGTCTCTATCCATAAAGAAACGGGCTTTTCAGTGCTTCCCTGTTGAATAGCTTTGTTTGTGGTGTCTGTCATAAAGTTAATGGCATCTGTTGAAGACATCACTGTAAAATTTGCAACCTTAAGTTAATTGAAAAATTTCAGTAGCAATGTAGCCAGTCCAGAAGTCCTCAAGGTAACACTAAACTTCCCCTCCTTAATGTGTTAGTCTATTGTTTCTGTACACTGACAATAAATTGTTTACCTTTACAGCCAGGTCCTGACTTGAATGTGAATTCTTGTATTCCTTATACCTAATTACAATGGTCACTTCCACTAAGAAGCCAGGGATGTGGCACTTGGGCTGGCTGTTAGGGATGAAACATAGCTTCCTGATTTATTTTCCATTTTTCAAGAATGCACAGAATTACTTTACAGCCCTTCCTCGCCTCCTTACTAAACCAGCTACCGTTCCCTGCGGTCCTCAGACAGTTCTACCGATCTAATTAAACATGCAGAGGGAAGCAGGGTGGTCTGGAGTGTCCTGAACTTGCCCTCACCAGCTGCCTGCCAAGCTTTCTCAATGATCAGCAGCAGGTTGAGTGGGCTAATGGAGAAAGTAACAAGCCCCGGAGGAGCTGCCCTCCTTCCAGTGAGCAATCAGAGCTTGCTGTGCCTCGGAAGGACTTGGAGAGACACGCGCTGCCAGTCTCCTTGTGGCTGTGGCTTTTCGAGGCCACCTGACTAGTCATAGTCCAGCTGTTCAGGAGCAGAGAGATTGTTGAAGGAAGTATTGACAAGAGATAATCCTGCTGGGCCCCTCCAGAGATGCCAGGATAGATCTGGGTGGTTTTAGAAATAAGTCTAAGGGACTGGGTTCTTCCTAGTATTTTATCACCAGCTCTGACACATCCACCTTTGGAATGTGTACTTTGGAATATGAATATTTATTTTTGACAGCTCAGTTTTTTTTTAACTAAGGCTGTTTCCCCCAAATAGAATGTACCCCTCAACTGAAGCATGTGCTTACCCATCTATCCTGCTCTTTGAAATGGTAACATGTCGAGAATCACAACCAAGACATTTGTATGTTCAGTATTCTATAGGACCGAAATCTTTAGATCATTAAATATATGGAGGACTGCAGGTTGGTGATATAGGTGAATGTGTGTATTCCTGTATCTTGCACACTTGGAAAGCCATGCTGAAACTCAGGAACCCCTCTCCCCAAACCCCGCTCCAGGTAAAACTAAAACATAAGGGGAAAGGACACTTTGCATAAATGTAAAGAAACTACTCACTAAGGTGTAAAAGATTCTAGATGTGGATAACAGGACAAAAAAAAAAAAACATGTAATTTTTTTCCCTTTTTTCTCCTTACAGGAAATAGCCCTCAAGATAGTCCAAGAAATTTCTCCCCCAGTGCCTCAGCCCATTTTTCATTTGCACGGAGGTAAGAACTTCTCATGGGTGGAGTAACAGAATGTTATTTAGAGAATCCCATTTTCCTGCCCTTGCCTCTTTCCTCCCCTCTCCCCATTTTCTCCCTTGTGAGGTCCTACTAATCGTCAGTCAAGGCCTTCTCAGAAGCTCCCCTGGCTGAAGGATGTGGAAATAACACACCTGCGTTAGCAATTTTAATAATGATTTCCACCTTATGTTAGAGTTATAGGCCCATCTCTTGATCCTTCACCAAATGGTGAGCTCCTAATGAAGGCTAAAAATTATCCCTTCAACTTTTCTCCCATCCCTAGTACAGGCCTTGTGCATGGTTGTTGCTCAACAGATAGTTACTAAATTATCTGAGCTTATACAGGGCCAGTTTATCTGTGTCCTAATGTGATTTGTTGCTGTTGTTGAAATACTTACTCAAAAAATGCCTTTCTTGGGATCAGAAGGTATAAACTCTGAGATGTCCTTTAGATCACTGGCATCAAGCCAGTGATTCAGTGATCCCCCTGACAGGAAAACCATGCTTAGATTGTGGACTGTTTTGTGTTTTCTCTGTCATGTTTGGAATAAGGCACAAAATATTACAGAGCTATGTCTCCTCTCTGCGGCACTGAGTCCAGAGGCCGTGTTGCTCAGAAGGATCTACTATCCAGCTTTTTTCGGGCATGGTTCTCCACTGTAGCTTAGCTAAGGCAGGGGGTGTACGCAGCCTTCTCTTCTGAGTTCTGCATGTGCGATCAGTGTACTTCACCCTGTCAGGGCCAAACCCCACCTTTGCCCTCACCCCTTCCCGTGACTATGTCCTCTTCCACCCGGGAAAAACTCTGAGAAAGCAAAATGTCCCTTCATTCTGGTCTCTGAATGTTCAAGATAAATTTGGCTTGTTGTCTGATTGTCCTAGATATTTGATAAATTTTCCTCCGAGACCTAAGTACATCATGAACTAGATTAAAGTAGCACTTAATAAGGACACACAGATAAGTTAAAAAAATATATATATATATTTGTTCTTACATATGTTGCTAACCAGCAAAACGTGCAGTGTGCTGTGCTTGCTGTTGTCAGCATGTGATACATTCTATATTACAAAATCCAGAGAAAGGGATATGTTTACAGCATTTTCAGAAATCTGTATAATTAAGATTCCATTACGAGCCTCAAGCCAAGAAGAAATGTTTGTTCTTTCATCAGTTTAGTAACTTCCCGTCATATGTTAAATGCCTATATGTATCCTACTGTGGGGAGGATATAAGAATGATTAAGGCATCATCTCAGCTAGACACGGTGGCACACACCTATAATCCCAGTGACTCAGAAGACTGAGGTAGGAGAATTGTGAGTTTAGGGCCAGCCTGAACAAGTTAAGGAGACTATCTAAAAAAAAAAAAATAAGCCGGACGTGGTGGTGCACGCTTGTAATCCCAGTACTTGGGAGGTTGAGACCAGAGGATCTGGGTTCGCGGCCAGCCTCAGCTACTTAGTGAGGCCCTCCACAACTGAGCGAGACCCTGTTTCAAAATAAAGAATAAAAAATAGGGCTGGGGGTGTAGCTCGGAGGTAAAATGCCCCTGGGTTCAATCCCCAGTACCGCAAAAAAAAATTGTAATAATAATAAAGAATATACCACCTCCAACACGCTTATTGAGGCCCACACCTTGATCTTCCCTGAATTCTAACTTCTGTCCTTTAGTTCCACGTTTTAAGTACTGTGAAGAAAATGTGAAAACTAACTGGTCCCAGGAAGTCTGTGCGTCCGTCAACTATTAATTCATGATAGTACTACTATTCCCACTGTGGGGGGAATCCTATAAAAATCAATAAATAAGTACCCACCATAGCCTTTAAAACACATCTCTAAAAGAAATGGGAGTGCATTTAATTACCTTGAGTAATAAGAAAAATGCAAATCTCGTTACAGCATGTATTAAAATAGGACAGAAATCATAGCCTCTTAATCTTGCCAGATTTATAAAAATGAAGAGCACCTAATAATTAAGTGGGTGACTGAAGGACAGATGAATCTGGTTTCTGTGCTATAAAAACATACACAAACCACCAAGCATGTTATTTTTGACAAATAAACCATAAACCGTGACGGGAGATTATCACAGGAGACCTGTAGTTCATCTTGCATGAACTTCCAGCTGGAACTCCCTCCACACTCTTCAGAAAGTATTAATTTAGATTAGGGCATGAGTGATCGTGTTCTTAAACTCCTATTCCAGTAAATAGAACCCCGTGTTTCTTATGAAAATTCAAATTGGCATTTTCTATTTAATATCTGGGAGTCTTTCTCTTCAACTTTCCAGTTGATTTTCATTCTAGAAACATGGAGATTCAACCCAGGGTCGCTACTGATGTCCATATGCTGCGCATTTCTGAGCCTTTAAACAGTCATGCCATTTTTAGACTCTCACATCTTATTGTTTTATAAGCTTAGTCCAATAGAAGAAATAGTGCTCTGTTTTTTTAAATTATTCTTGAAGGAAGAGATCAAGGTCAGGCTTATTGGCCTTTTTCTGACCGTACTTGTACCAGGTGATAATACTCTCCTGGTAGACTCCTCCTGTAATGTAAAAGTCCAGTTACAGATTGTAAAGTATGATGAATCACACTTGTTTTCCATATTTCCCAACACTGATTCAGGAATAAAGTTTCAAGTTAATTTTTAAATATTCAGTGAAAAAGGGATAAAAGTGAACATCATAACATCATAGATTTTGTTTGGAGCCAGCAAACATTTTCACATTGCTAGTTACAGTGCAAGTTGAGCATCCCTAATCTAAAAAGTCCAAAATCCAGAATGCTCCGGAATCTGAAAACCTTTTGGGTGCCTTTGAAACTTTTTGAGCAGCAACATGATGCTAAAGAATGTTAGATTTTTGGAGTAGGGATGTAGTTTCTGAAATCTGAGACCTTTCTACTCCCTGGAATTTTGGATGAGGGATATTCAGCCTGTCCTGATTTCTAACCCATCTGCTGGTAGAGTTACCTAACATTTTTCTGTCTGGTGGTAAGATGGGGGTAATCATGCCCTGCCTTTCCCAGAAGTTGGGGAGGTTTCCCTGTTATAAATTGCTGTCACTAGAGCTGGGCGTGGTGGCGCACGCTTGTAATCCCAGTACTTTGGGAGGCGGAGACCGGAGGATCCGGGTTCACGGCCAGCCTCAGCTCTCTCTCTCTCTCTCTCCCTGTCTCTCTCTCTCTCTCTCTCTCTCCCCTTAGTGAGGCCCTCCGCAACTTCGTGAGACCCGGTTTCAAAATAAAGTATAAAAAATAGGGCCGGGGGCGTAGCGCGGAGGTAGAACGCCCCTGCGTTCAATCCCCGGTACCGCAAAAAAAAAAAAAAAAAAAATTGCTGTCACTAGAAATCTAGTCCCTTGAATGAATATCATGGGTCTCTCCTAGTTGCTTAATTATTTGTCAGGTTGGCTCTCAGAGTATATTTCCACAAGCAATTTACTAGAACAGATTTGCCTGTCAGGTTCGGGTCATCAGAGCAATGATGACCAGAGCAACCTCCTAGTTATGCCTTTTATTTTAATTTTTATTTTCTGGTACTGAGGATTAAACCCAGGGGCATTCTACCTCTGAGCTAGACCCCCAGCCCTATTTTATTTTTTATTTTGATGCTCGGTCTCACTAAGTTGCTTAGAGTCTCACTAGGTTGCTAAGACTGGCCTCAAACCTGCGATCCTCCTGTCTCAGCCTCCCAAGTACTGGGATTACAGGCATGGGCTAACTTGACCAGCTCTTAGTTATTCTTTCAGAGTTCTTTCTGGAGTAGATTTTAGTCCATTGCATTATATTGGTATAGTTCAGTTTGTTCCAACATCAACTCTAGAATGTACAATGTATCACCCCAGGTGACTATAACAATTAAACAAATAAAGAAATCTGTTTCCTCTTCATACAGTTAAAATAGCCAGGTTAATAATCAGAGCTTTTCATTCTTTCTTTGTTGTGCAATATATTAATCTAAAATTTTGTGGGTAGTATTGAAATGGTGTTCTTTGCCAATCTCTTTGTGTCCTGTGTTCCCATTAGATGTTTCCCCTTCTTAATTTTTCATGCACTATTACATTGAGATTTCCACCTACAAGGAAGAATGACTTCAAAAAGCCTTGTTGCTTTGGCAAGCATGTAGTCTTGTCTTCTTATAGCATTTTATTGGTAGCTACTGCAAAGAAAAGACAACATTGTTAGTAGGATCCAAACTGTACTTGTGTGATAGATAGCTTTCTTGGAAAAAAAAGGGGGCATGTTCTCTTTTAAGTACTGCATACAGCATATATAGTAACTTCTGATATGTGGTTGTCATGGTAATGAAAATGCAATGGTCCTTTTGCTCCATTTGAGTAAATAGACACGGACAACTCAGGGAACTTTATGAGACATAAATTATTTCTGGTTGATGGCTATACAGAGTACTGAGCACATTCTTGTTTAAACATCTTTCTAGTTGTGTGTTTTCTGGACTAAGCAAATATAATTTATGCTTCAGAACTAATAAGAACATATCTCCTCTTGGAATTGTTCATCCATCTGAAATATGTTCCTTGGTACCTGAGGGAAAGGAGAGTTAATGAATCACAAAACAAAGTTATGGTAGGGGAAAGTGTGTCCCTCAGTCTTTCCAGAGACTAGTTTCTGATAATTGCTATTAAGTGGACTGAATAATTATTTAAAAATCATATCCTTTTCTTACTTTTCTAAATTGTACATGTTTCTAAAGGCATGGATTTTAAAGACTTTAAAAAGTAGCCAATAAAATAGTATTAACCTGTGTCCATTAAATTGATAGTTGGATATCACTACAAACATTGTTACAATTATTTTCTTCTGAAATCCTTAATATTTTCTATTGTTTAAAATGTTTTTAAACAACATATAACTTAGTTTTCCCATTTCCTTTTATCTGGTATATTTATAAACATTTTGCTTCTTTTTTTTTAAACATACTTGATTCAATTGTACTCCAATCATGATCACAGAAATGACAGGTAAATTTTACTAAAATCTTAACATCGTAGTAGTTCTGTGATTTGTCCACTTGATTTCCGCCATATTGTCTTTGTGGACCATTTGCATTTATTGGAAGTAACATCCATGGTAGTCTATGGTTATATTTTTCTTGAATATCACGTTAAAATGTCAGGTTGTTTTTACATGAACATCTAATTGTGGTTTCTCAAATCAAGTCTACTGCTGTTGAATTTCCTTCTACTTACTGCGAATATGTCTCTGGTAAATTTTGTCCATTCTGTCTCTCACTTAGTAAATTAACATAATCATGAATTTTAAAGAGCTGATATATGATACTGCATCTAAGAATACAATATTTTTCCTTATATGGTGTATTTTTTCCTGTTTTGCCCCTTGGCACAGGTGCGTGTATTCGTTGTCACAATGTCTTATAATTTTTAAGGCACAATCTTACTTGAAATTGCTAATGAAGTAGCAGCTTTGGAATGGCAGCAGTATCATCTCTACTGCTGTATTAACTCATCTTAGATGCCTAAGTGACCCTAATTCATAATTAGATTCAGCTCAGAAGCCACCACCCATCACCACTGGAAGATAAAAACGCCCTCTCTTCAAGGTTCCTGATAGTGTCACCTCTCAGGCTGGAGCAGATGACTTTACTCTGTCTCAGGTGCTGTTGCTACTGGAGAACCCCCTCCCCTCCATCACTGGCCAGAGCTAGGCTGCAGGCTCAAAAGCTCTGCAGGAAGCAGACACTTAAGGAAGCCAGGTCCGGTCACAAGGCAGTAACCCTTCGGAGACTCTGCGCTTAATGGCAGTCACTTTCTTAGTCATTATTTGCCACTTAAAGTTTGAGCCAGCCGTGAGCCCACTGCTCCCTCTTGCCCTGGGTGTGACATGCTGAGCCATTCCTTGACAATACTGAGTGGGAAGTGCTCAGGATGCACTACACCCCTCCACGGGCGCTTGTACCATGCTGGGATTCGGGGCCTTATAAAGATCATTGATGCTGGTCATTAGTTCCCAGATGAGAGTGTTTCCCCTCCTCCCTTTCTGTTTGTGTTCATTTGAATCTGCTGAGTCTGATCATTGTAATTATCCCTGGTATTCATTTTGTCAAAGTGTGTTAGTGAGAGATCAATACTATGGATCAACCCATTCACTTTCTACTTGTTTGGGTGTATTGATTCAGTTTAAATAAAAGTCAACCTGCTGTATAATGTTTGTTTACCCTGACCCTGGCTGAGCATCTCCACATCCTCATGGACTGTGTCTGTGTCGTTCATGTGACTCGGAATGCTCCATTTCCCTGGAATCCCCTTGTAGCCCTGCTCCAGTGTGGCCCAACTTAAACTCCCTTTCTCCACAGGTCTGATGGACGCCGCTGGTCTTTGGCTTCTCTCCCCTCCTCTGGCTATGGGACAAACACACCCAGTTCTACCGTCTCTGTAAGTGCCTGAATTTTTTCATTCTCTCACAACCACAGAGCTAATAAGTGGGCAGTGTTTTCTCTGGGTGTTTCCTGGTAGGAAGGAGAAGATAAATTCCACACGTCTGCCACTCTGAATAGGTTCCATATCAGATGATGGCCTGGGAGACATAAAAGGACATACCTCTGCTGCAAGCTTCTAAACTGAGGTGCATAAATTGTGTAAGGCCCAGGATCACAAGTCTAGAGGACATTGGGAGATTCCATTTTAATACAATTTGGTGTAGTTTGGGAGAAAAATACAATCTGGTTTTATTGCTTTGGCTCCATGCTGGTGATATTAGTGCTGAAAGTGCCCTCAAACTTTGATGGACTTGGTCTTTTTTCCTGTGTGGCTTATATAGAGATTTGTTTTCTGTCTTCTTCAAAGAAAAACAACAAAAAGGCAAGTCTTAAATTTGTCCATGCCTTCTAGGTAAGAACTTTAAAGGAGAGAGGAAAAGAACTTCGACAAAGGTTAAGATAAATAAAGAGACTAGAGGGAGCCATGGAAATAGGAAAGAGGAATAGGTTGTTCTTACCCTGGACTGTAACATTTCAACAAGGGGCCAAGCAATTACCGGCCACGTTCAGTAGATTAGATACATGCTTTCTTAGTTTAAGTTAGTGACTTTGTGGGCTGTCTGTATCCGCAGGGCTTTAGAAACCAGGTGGTCATTTAGAGAGGCCCAGCAGGTCATAGGTGTTCAATAAATACCTAATGAGGTGGCCTGGATGCTCTTGTACCAGCCAGGAGTGTGGACCTGTGACTGCAGAGCCCCTTCTGATTGATTTCCTTCCTCATTTTCTCAAAATCTATGGTTTCTGATTTATGGATATCCATCTTTTGTGTTTTCATAGCCCACAGCATTGTGCTAAGCACATAGATCCCTCCACTTAATAACTCTTGAATCGACAAGAAATTTATAGTTAAATAGATAAACTCTAACTCCTATCACCACTGCGTTATGTATTTCCAGAGCCCCACGTGTAATCACATGTGGGTTTTCTGGAGCACCTCTAAAACTGCATTGCTAAAATCCACTGGATTATAAAACACTATCTTCTTATAGTATTTTATTGAACAGAGGCTATTTATTTTCCTGTCCATTATTCCATTTTGTTGTGGTATGTGAGTTTATCGTCCATGGAGATCATTTTTGAGAGACATCCTAACAGTCCTTGAGTCGTTTCAGTGCCACATCAGCCTCACATTAGTGAAAATCTTGAATGGCATCACTGGATAAAATTGTCACTAAAATAATAGTGATGGCGTCCTTGTTTATTATGACAATAACCGTCCTTGGTTATTGGCCCCATCACAGATGTTGAAAATGTGGAAAACCACAGTGTGAAAATGAATGCTAAAATTGATTGACCTAAAAAGGAAAAAAGTAATTTTTAAAGTTTTAAGCGCTCTCCTTCCCCCAAATACTTGGATGTTGTGTGTGTGTGTGTTTTCCTGGGGATTGTACCTAAGGGATTCTAGCTGAGCTATACCCCCAGTCCTTTTTTATTTTTTATTGTGAAACAGGGTCTTGCTAAAATAGCATGTGTTGGCCTCAAACCTGCAATCCTCCTGTCTCAGCCTCCTAAGTACTGGCATTGCAGATACGCACCACCATGCCTGTCTCCTTGGGTCTTTAATAAGAGCTAAGCTACAAATAAACTGAGTACTTGACTCTTTCTTCTGTGCCTTTCTTGTACACATTCTCATTTAATCCTCCCCATACTCAAAATTTCAATTCATGTTTACTGATTCTAAGTTCTTTTATCTTAACTGTATCACCTTGCTTTGCCTTCAGTCAGCTTTTATAGTTTTGATGCAGAAATCTCTCTTTTGCAAGAAAAATAGGATAGAGTGAAGGATCTCTTTGTTTCTGATAAATCATACACCATTTTATTTTATTTATTTATTTATTTATTTATTTGTTTTTGTGATACCAGGGATTGAACCCAGGGGCGTTCTACCTCTGAGCTACACCCCCGGCCCTATTTTTTATACTTTATTTTGAAACCGGTCTCATGAAGTTGCAGAGGGCCTCGCTAAGTAGCTGAGGCTGGCCGCGAACCCAGATCCTCCAGTCTCCACCTCCCAAGTACTGGGATTACAAGCGTGCGCCACCACTCCCGGCTCATACACCATTTTAAACAAAATGAATTTATAAAGAAAGGGTGAGATATATAAAATTGGACTCCACTGGGTTTAAATAACTTTAGAAATAATGTTTTTACAGGTATTTATTATGAGGGAGGCTCGATTCTAACTTCTTAAAGTACAGTAGCTCATTTAGTCCTGGCAGCATATCCTAAGATGTAGTTGCTGCCACTTCCCTTGTTTTATGGATCAGAAACCCAAGGCAAAGAGAATTACCTGAGGGCTGTCTACCAACACCTTTGTTTTATCAATATGAATACAGCAAGTGGCTTCTTAGCTATTTTTAAGAAATTTACATGGCATTTTTTAAAACAAATTTTGCAATTAATAAACCTAAGGCGGCCATCAGTCATTGAGGAGTTAGTGCTGTCCCTAACTTCCATATTTGCCTAAAGATGCCTGGGACAATTTTTAGACAAACACACATACCCTGTGTTTCTAACACTTTTTCATCATGTTTATTTTATTAAAGAAAGTGGTATATGATTGTTGATCTCAATATTTCTATTTTTACCTTCAAAATGAAATTTTAGTTCCCAAATTGCTTTTTTTGATTTGTTTTGTTTTGTGTGGTTTTGCACCATAAGACTTAAAGAACTATGTAATTTGTGGAATGTAGGGGCTTTTACACACACAGAAAAAGTTCTGCTCTATTTTCTCCTTATTGGTTGTTGATAAAAGTGACATGAAAACTAGAAAAGTTACTTCTCGTGTTCCTCAGTTTCTCTTTGTTTTTGTCCTTTAAATATTAGAGCAAAATTAGTGCAAAATGGCTTAGTAGCTGCAGTGTTTTCTTAAGTCTAATCTGAATCACTCTTAGATGCCTCGTTAACTATTAGTCATTTAACCAATCAAAAATGTACTGTGGTTATTTTAAAATAAAAACATAGACTATACCCAGATAAAACTATATACATTCTAGAAACATAGTTTAAATTAGACAGATAGTTGTGTTACTAGCTGAACTCCAGAATTGCTTATGCTGAAATACAAACATTATTATACTTTATCCTTTAGATATTATGGAAACTGCAAAATTGCCCAATGTTAAAAATGCTATCTTCTGAAATCGGAAAGATTTGGTCTCATGAAGTTAATCAGTCCTGCCAGAAAACATTTAGCATTGCGACTTCTTTTAGTGTCAAATTTTGCAGTTAAAATTAATTTGTGGAACTTTTCCAAGATAATATTCAGATCATAATTTTTAATTTTGAAATAAGTCATATGGAATTGGAGTAGTAGAAAAACATCCCTTCATGTGTTTCCCACCAGATAAATTATTTTCTGCTGAAAGAATGAAAATAAGAATATAAATACCCATAAATACAAGATATGACTATAAAATTATATTACTTTTAATAAATAACAAGTAGAAAGCTATGCATGCTTATGTGTACAATTCTTTGCAAAATGGTTATCTTGAGAGACTAAATGCTTATCTGAATGATATCATTACTCAGAACATGTATTTGGAGCTCTAATTGCCTTGAGAATGAACAGCAATTTTCTATGTAAATCTTCATTCTTTGAAAGTGGATTTGATTTATGGAATAGTCAAAATCATATGTCAAATAGTTGGGGAATGAGACTCAGTGGCACTGTACTTAGAGAAACATGAAGTAATAAGACTTAGTTTATTAAAAAACTCCCAAACTAATTCTTGAAACTCTTCTAAAAGTGATATTCCAAGGATGTTTTGACCAATAGAGAGGTGCCATTTCATTAAGTGTATGAGAGCCAGGAGTCGTGGCATGTGCCTTAGTTCCAGCAACTTGCAAGCCTGAGGCAGGAGGACTCCTTGACTTGAGGAGTTCGAGGTCAGCCTGGACAACATAGCAAGACCCTATTTCAAAAAGCAAAAGCAAAAACATCATATAAGGCTTTGGGGACAGCAGTTGTATCCCCTGTCATCTTGGTGGCTCTCTTCAGTGGCTTTGCAAGTTCTCCTCTGGACCCCTCATCTCTGCTGAAACTGAACATGTACTTCTCTGTTGTCCAACAAGACTCACTTTTGGGCCCTCTTTAGTACCTTTGTAATCAGTCCCAAACCATTTTGCTGACTTGCAATTGTCCCCAGTGCCCAAAGCTCATCCTGGTGTCACTGGTTTGGCCCTATTTCCATTGACACCTAGTTTCACCTGAGACAAAAAGGGCTCTGTCCCCCAGAGAAGCTCCCAACCTCCTAGTTTCTCTAATATTGTTAAGATCACGACACTCCCTTGTACCACTGCATCATTCAGTGTATCTTAGTCTCCACCACTAAACATAGCCACATTCCTTACGAAGTTACCTGATAATGTATGTGATACAATCACAATATTTTCCTTAGATTTAACAGATGTTAGCATTGTTTTTTACATTTGCTACAGCTAATTTTAATACAGATTTTTATTTTGTTTAAAAAATAGAATGTTAAAGATGCCACTGAAGCCCTTTTCTACCCATCCCTTTCTCTTGCTTCTCTTCCTCCACGGAGAAACCCTCTGTGAAGTCAGTTGGTGTTGTTCCCATGCCAGTACAAGGCCATAATGACTTATGTAACACTCTTGAGCCTGGTGTGTTTAAGAATTAATTTTCACTTTCAGAAAGGTAACCTGACCTCCAAACTGTACATAATAGCCCAGCAGCAACTGGGCCAGCAGCTCATAATCAAATATATTAATATTTCTACGCAACCTGAATCAACATTCACACTAAGTGGATTAAATAATTTTTTAAATAACATTCCATCAGTTCAATTGAGGTTTGCCACTCAAAGCAATTACTGTAAACTTAGGAACAAACTTCTGGGTTTGTGGGTTTGGAAACCTTGGAGACAGGAATGTACACATTGATTTACCTTGGAGACATATATAGAGATTTTTTTCTTTCTATTTTGTTGTTGTTGTACTGGGATTGAACCTGGGGCTTGGTGTGTGCTACTAGGTGAATGCTCTACCACTGAGCTATATCCCCAGCCCCCTGATGTATAGATTCTTAATTCTGTTTTTCTATTTGGTTATTTCCTTGTCTTGCAATTAGCACCACCGGTTTTCTCCGGCTCAGATTGATTTTATTATTCTTTTTCTCATTTCTTGGATTGACTTGGGTTGTGTGTTTTCTTTTTTGCATAGTGAAAGTGTTGAAGGCTGTGCCTATTTATTCTGAATAAAGCTTTAGTTTTATCTCCTAAGTCTTTCTAGTAGTATTCTCATTTTTATGGTTTATGAACTAATCTCATTACATTGCAAAAATCCCTCTTTGTCTCAGTATGTACTTAGTAAGGCATTTTATAATTTCAAGGTATAGGGATTTTTTAAAGCACTAGTCATTAATTTCTAGTGTTATTGCATTGCAGGGTTTTAGTATTTACAAAGTGTGCTCTTAATGTAATGACAGATTGTTCAGAATTGACATTTTCAAATATATGACATTTTCAATCTTTCAATATATGCTTATTCTGACCATGTCTCTACTTAATAATTTTCAATCTCTTTTATAAGAATTTCTTGTAGAGTTCACCTCTCATTAAAACTAAAAACAACAGATAGTTTCTATATCTCAAATTGACTAAAATCAGTGCTGCTTAGCTTTTCACCTTTTCTACTTTACCATGTTCCAGGTGTTGATAGACAACTTTTAAAAAGCAAACCAGCCAGGCGTGGTATGCCTGCATGTAATCCAGCTACTTGAGAGGCTGAGGCAGGAGGATTGCCAAGTTTGAGGCCAACCTAGTCAATTTAGCAAGATTTACCAACCTGGTCAAAATTTTATAAAAGGTCTAAGGGTGTAGCTAAGTGGTAGAGCACTTTGCCTAGCATGCACAAGGTACTGGGTTCAATCTCCAGTACTGCAAAGTAATAACAATAACAATAATAATAATAATAATATGATGATGATGATGAAGACTACAGCAGGCAGGGGATTTTAAAAAACCTCACCACTACTGAAGCTATTTTTTAAAAAAGTGCTAGTCTCAGCATCCCCCCCAAAGAAAAAACAATTTTAATTCCATTTTTTTTTTTTTTTTTTTGGCGGTACCAGAGATTGAACCCAGGGGCGTTCTGCCTCCACGCTACACCCCCGGCCCTATTTTTTTATACTTTATTTTGAAACCAGGTCTCACGAAGTTGCGGAGGGCCTCACTAGGTAGAGAGAGAGAGAGAGACAGGGAGAGAGAGAGAGAGAGAGAGAGAGCGAGAGAGAGAGCTGAGGCTGGCTGCGAACCCGGATCCTTCGGTCTCTGCCTCCCAAAGTGCTGGGATTACAAGCGTGCGCCACCACGCCTGGCTTTTAGTTCCAATTTTTAAAATAGTGGTGTAACTGAGCAAAGTGTCTTCATCCCTCCCCTTTAGCCTTGGCACAGAGTGATGGCAATTGCATCAAGGGAAAGCATGCATTATTAAGGGAGGCTTCATCACCTTTCTTATGATTTCACATATCAGTTGCTGTTTACCTTCAAGTCACGATGTTGGATTGTGAGAGCTGTAGAATTGAGGCTGCCGTACTCAGCTCTCTCTGACACAGTGCATCCAGCACCCTAATCTCACTGCACTGGTCTCTTCCTTGATGTGGGTTCTATTCATTTTCTGAGGAGAGGGGGGGAAGGAGACTTTCATTAGCACATTGCAATTATGCATCACAGTGAGGCTCAATGTGATACAAACATATATGCACACAGCTCTTTGTGTATTTCTTTCCTCATCCCACCCCATTCTCCTCTCTTCTCTCTTCATACATGTTAGTGAAATTGATAATACCTTCATATATTGCCATAGTTTTATTTGAACTGTTTGCTTCCTCAATCCTCTTTTTTCCCCTCGCTGGCTCCTTCAGTCCCCTTCTGATAGTCTACTGGTTTCTCTCCACATTATTTAAAGTCCCTTATTTTTCCCATTTTCTCTCTAGCTTCCACATTTCCACATAGGAGAGAAAACATACAACCCTTGACTTTCTGAGGCTGGCTAATCTCACTTAGCATAATATTCTCTAGTTCTACCCGTTTTCCTGCAGTTGACATAATTTTGTTCTTCTTTATGGCCGAGTAGAATTCCATTGCATGTATATGCCGTATTTTCTTTATCTATCCATCTATTGACGGGCATCTGGGTTGGTTCCATAATTGGATTATTGTGAACTGTGCTGCTATAAACATGTATCACTATAGTATTCTAACTTTAATGCTTTTGGAAAGATGCCGTGGAGTGGTATAGCTGTGTCATATGGTGGTTCCATTCCTAGTCTTTTGAGGAACCTCCATACTGATCTCCATAGTGGTTGTACTAATTTGCAGTCCCACCAACAGTGTTTTAAGAGTTCCTGTTTCCCGCATCCTCACCAGCATTTGTTATTGTTTATGTTCTCCGTAACTGCCATTCTAACCAGAGTTAAAATGCCATTTTGATTTGCATTTCTCTAATTGCTGATGTTGTTGAACATTTTTTCATACATTTATTGGTCGATTGTATTCCTTCTTTTGAGCAGTGTCTATTCAGTTCACTTGTCCAGAGAGGAAACTACCTTTTGGGAAATTGTCTTGACAGACAAACGAAGAGAGGCAGAGAAGGCATATTGACCTCTCAGAGCATCAAAGGATACAATTAGGTCGCAGTTAATGTAATTATAACATGAAAAGGAAACAATATAGCAGGATGGTATCACCCAACTTTAGTGCTTTGATCTCATATTCATTTCAAGAATTTCTTTTGGAGATAATCTTACAACTTCGCTTTGGTTTGTTTCAGTCATCCTGTTCCTCCCAGGAGAAGCTGCATCAGTTACCATACCAACCAACACCAGATGAATTACACTTCTTATCAAAGCATTTCTGTACCACCGAAAGCATCGCCACTGAGAACAGATGCAGAAACACACCCATGCGCCCCCGTTCCCGAAGTCTCAGGTGTGTGGACCCACCCCCAGACTGTTAACTTGGATTATCTGTTTTCAGCCATTTTGAGTGAAGACCTTTTACCCTTTAATTCATGTATGTGTTAAGTGATTTGTGAACTACCACATAGTGTGATTTTTCCATCTAGCAGATAATATTGTTAATTACCATTGAAAGGCACTGTATTCTTTCTTTTAAATGTTCACAGTTTGCTAATTGCTAAAATAGCAATAAACATGATGAACTTAGGGGACTGCCTATAAATCTCTAACCATTGGGCATGTCAAGATAATCAAATCGTGGTGCAAGAGCACTTAATATAGTTATGTGAAGAGGAAGACAGTTGGTTGAAAAGGAAAGGGGATATTTTTCCCAGATTCCATATTACAAAAGTCCACTCTGATCTTTTTATTCTTTCTTCTCACCGTAAGTCTTACTTTTTCCAGGACTGTGAACAGATTTTTAGGAGTTTGTTTCTCCTGAATTTTGTGGTTTTCAAATGTAGTCCACTTGACATTGAGTAGGGCCAGTTTTATCTTGACCTTGTTTCAAATAAAATGTATCATGGCCTTTTTCTTCAGGAAACAGACTCTAAAATAGAGACTCCTGTTCAGGATGTTTACTGGGGCATGCTTTGAGGATCAACACCTGTGGAAGGGAAAGGAGGAGGCTGGACTAGGCAGAGGGGGAGGTCCAGCTGCAGTACAGACCCAAGAGCCTCAGAGGACACCAAGGGAACTTGTACCTTTGAGCCAAACTGAAACACCCTGGGAAGGGCATGGCCTGGAACAAGCTGACTTTTGTAGCTGGGGCCCTCCTAGAGGGGACTGACAGCCGCAGGCCTCCTCTTACAACACTCTGGCAGCCTGGAAAACAAGACCTTCTCAGAAGGGAGGCGCCAGGGCACTATATCTCCTGGCCTGATGACAGTGGGAAATCTTGATGCTATGAAATTGGTGTATATTGATATGTTAATGATTTATTATAAAACATAGCTTGTTATATCTTTAGTTGATTATCAAAGTATAATCAACTAAGAAGAGTTTTCCCTTTGTGTCTTTCTTCTTCATCTTGTATTATAAATACCAAATAGAGCCAGATTGAGTAGTTGTAGGACCTTTTAGATTATTTTGAGATAGAGAAGAAAAAACCAGTTTTACCACTGCATCAAGTAGGGACACTGCGTTTTACGTCATGAACGCCATTTTTTTTGTTTTATTGAAAAGTTCCTGGGATATCTAGTACAGGCTGAATCCACCTAGGAATATTCTAACGCTGTACACCAGGAAGGTCACAAACTGACTATTAAAATAAAGGAAGGAAGACACACAACAGTTGTATGCCTCTGTTTCTTATTGTACATAATGCCTACCTCAGCATCCCAAATAAATATTTGCTAGGCTGGAAAATGGATTTCACTTAGGACACCTGTGCCACAGAGAACTCTCAGCCCTCTCCAGCGGTACGTGGCCGAGCGCAGGTGTATGAGGAAAGTGTGAAATTACACTGTTAAACATGTCCTACATGTTGCTGTTTGTAGCCGCCCTATTTTGTTTTATACTGCAGTTCATTAATTGCTTTCCACAACTACACAAGTTCATACTAGATGCAGAATATAATCTCAATTTAAGTATGTTTTCTGAATGAGTATTCCAACCATAATGATTTGGTGGCGTGTTACTTCCCAAGCCTGCTTTTTGAATCCTATTCAGAGTGTTTCTGTGTTTGGAGGTGTGTATGTGTTCTCATGTACTAATGACCGTTTTGTACTTTATTACCTAATACAGCATACTTTTCATATGAAGGTTGCATAGCACTTTTGATGCAACTGACTGTTTATAAATAAAAAGCTCATTTTCATTTCATGCTGTGGCAAGTTTAAAAGGCTAATTTGCTTTGCTTGCAGCCCTGGACGTTCTCCCGCCTGCTGTGACCATGAAATAATTATGATGAACCATGTCTACAAAGAAAGGTTCCCAAAGGTAATGAATTGAATTGAAGATGCCTAGCATCTAAATGAACAGGCAACGTAGGTTTAGCATCTGGAAGGTGGTTTTGTTATAGGAAGTAAGGGTCCAATTCAGAAATGACTTGCATTAAACAGCCCTTCAGCCTTCTTAGAAAGAGAAAATAGCTAAAACAATGGTAAGCTAACAACTGCTGAGAACTCTCTACTCTGTGTGTAATGAACTGGCTTTAAAGCCAATGCTGCTGGTTGTGCAGGGCACCCCGGGCGGGCCTGGCAAGGTGCTGCAGGGAAGGACTGCTTTCAAAGGCCTCCTCACCCTTTGTTTTCCTTGGACCCATGTCCTGGACCTGCTGCTGTATTGTCAAGCAGAGAACATTTTGCTTTCTGAGAAGTGATAGATTGGTGTGCCATGAATGTTGTTTTTCTTTTTAAGCCTCATTTTCCTTTTCTGCGATTGCCCATGTCTTTAGCCATTATATTTCTAATCCTTTGCATCAGGAAGGTACACTTGCAGGGTTCCCTGGATAGGCTGGTAAAGGAATTTGAATTGAGCCACAGTACAGTTTGTGAGGGGTTGTTGCCACCCCCCACCCCCCGGCTGCAAGGAGCTGCTCTCCATGGTCCCGGCACCTCACCTCGCCTCCACAGGTCTTCCACCAAAGCGTTTCTGCACCTTCGGGAGAAGGCATCCTCTATGTCATTCTGGACTCACTACCTTTGTTGACCTAAGCATGAGAACAAAAGAAAATCTTTGGTTTTATAAATAAGGGGTAGGCTGCTTATTACTTGCAATGAACCCAACATTGATGTCATTGATTGAAGCTGTTTTAGCTATTTATCACATGTCAGTTGCTCACCAGGGAAACAGATACTGGCTTTACCTAGCTGATGCAGGTTTGAACTTGAGAGGGAAACAGCAGGGAGGGGGAAGCGGGAATCTCCCTGCATCTATAATTCATGTTAGCCAGGGGTATTGACTAGGCAATAGGTGATCACAGAGAAGGAAATGAAAGTTGGAAAGCAGATTTTAGATTTACATTACCAAGGGAATCCCCTCAGCCTTTTGCCCATGATGTAGCTATTTGAGGAAAGGATAAAGATGATATAAGATGCTTGGTCCTGGTGCATTGAAACCTAGCCAAGAAAACAAACTCTTGGCTGATGATGTGGAACCTTAGCAGCAGTCCTGAGTTTTGAGTAACAACTAAAGAAATATTTGCTATCTTTGGCAGTCCATAGGAAAGAGCCCAAGATCTAACACAGAAGCAGGACAATGCACAGGTATTATTGGAGTTATTTCAAGACTCTTACATGGACCATTTTACATTTGATAGGATATAGGAACAGAGGGATTGTCATCCTGAAATACTTGTTTTCACTATATACCTCAAATCTTTATTATCTTTATTCCACACGGATGAGGGGGTGGTGGCTTCTTCCTTCTCTACCCCTCTATCTCTTCTCTTTATCTTTAGAGCAGTTTCAGCTTCATAGAAAAATCAACTGAAAGGTCCAGAGATTTTCCATATACCCCTGCCCCATATACATGCACAGCACCCCCATCATCATCTCTACCAGAGTGGTGTATTCTTCATATCAATGAACCCGCCTGAGCACATTGATAGCACCCATAGTCCACATTGATAGGAGGGTTCACTCTCGGTATTGTACAATCAATGGGCTTGGACAAAAGTATAATACAATTATTATATCATGCAGAACCCCCTACTTTTTTTTTGCGGTACCGGGGAATTGAACCCAGGGGCGTTCTACCTCCGCGCTATACCCCCAGCCCTATTTTTTTATACTTTATTTTGAAACTGGGTCTCACGAAGTTGCGGAGGGCCTCACTAGGGAGAGAGAGAGAGAGAGAGAGAGAGAGATGGGGGGAGAGAGAGAGAGAGAGAGCTGAGGCTGGACGTGAACCCGGATCCTCCAGTCTCCGCCTCCCAAAGTACTGGGATTACAAGCGTGTGCCACCACGCCCTGCTGCCCCCTACTTTTTTTTAAAAAATTATTTATTGTTGTATAGGGTTCGAACCCAGGGCTCCATGCATGCTAGTCAAGCGCTCTACCACTGAGCTACATTCCCAGCCTAGATGTGAGGTTTCTTTTACAGTTAATTTTCAGAATTCTATTTAACAACCTGTGGAGATCTGTGAAAATGCTGGGAAGCGTGATGGTTGAATTGTTCACGTGCCGTGTCTCCATATGTTACACCTGTGTGCGTGTGTCTTCTCCAAACAGGCCACAGCTCAGATGGAAGAACGTCTAAAGGAAATTATCACCAGCTATTCCCCTGACAACGTTCTTCCCCTAGCAGATGGAGTGCTTAGTTTCACTCACCATCAGATTATTGAACTGGCTCGAGATTGTTTGGATAAATCCCACCAGGGTCTCATCACCTCACGATATTTCCTTGAATTACAGCACAAATTAGATAAATTGCTACAGGAGGTAAGAACCATGCACCATGCATGTAAAGTTTTCTGATTCATTTTGCATTTCCCCTGGAAAAAAAATTATGAGACCATTTGTTTACAAGTGGTAACTATGAGAAGGAGTTCACATTCCAGGGAAGCAAAGAAGAAAGGAAAAACTCTCACCTGATAGCTTCTTGCTCTTAAGTTGATTCTGGCCATTCTGTATAGTAATAGAAAGTTAATGCAATAACCTTTACAGAAACCTGGGGACCCAATAATCTATGACTCAAGGATAAGTGGATTGTGAAGGATTTTTGAAGCAGGGATTTCCCGCCCTTACCCATAAAGTTATAAATTGCCTGAGCATATCTACATTATTTGATGGTGCTATCTAGTTCTAATATCTGAGAAAGCTAAATGGAAAATTGCTGGCTTCTTCCAGGCTGTGTGTCCTATTAATTAACCTGCATGTGGTGTTAGGTAGTAAATGGCAACTTATATTTTCATTAGTGTCAGTTCTTCTTCTAACAAAATATCCAATTTCCAAAATGACAGATAAACACAGGACCTGTCTCTGCCTAACACTTGCATGCCTAGCTCCTGATAACGCCCAGGACAGGAGGAGAATGTGTATGGTGGATGGAATTAGTGCATAAGATTGCTCTTCTGACTAAAATTGATCAGCCACAGCCTACAAGTGAAACCCATTTAGCCTCTATATTTGAATTTATAGTATTTTTGCATCTCATAGGGTATAAATTATGCCCATGTAAATGTAATCATAGGTGGTTTTCTCTAAGCATGAATATATAAATACTTGCACAGAATTGAAGGAAAATACTAGCATCCTGATTTTTGAGAAATCCATCTGTCCTTGCCCCTACAGAATTTAGTTCTGGCAAAATCAGATTTCTCTCTGGCTAGCAGCCACTATTTTCTTCCCCTTCCCATCCAAACTTCCCAGCAGAGTTTTCCCTGCTTTGTTTCCATTTCTCACATTTCAACCTACTGCAGTCACTAAAGCAGTACCTCTCTTTTTTTTTTTAAGCAGTATCTCTTAAACTATCTTTGGGAGTGGACATATTGTTTTTGTTATTTATTATTAATTTCCAATTTGGCATGGACCAGTTCTCCTATACAATAAAATGAAAATGAATTTACAGGAAAACGATCATGTGCTTGGATGTCCTGGCCATGTCACCTTGCTGTAAGAGTTGCTAAATGCTTATGCCCAGTAGTCGCACTTAGCTTATAACACACTGGTAATGGTTCAGGGACTGGCACCAGTCTGCAGACCATATATCGAGTAGCACTGGACTGGAGTATAAAGACTTCATGGGCAGGGATCTTATTTAATTTGTTCACCTAGAATGGTGTGTGACACATAGACCTACATATTGTTACATAAGAGGCTTCTGACCCCCTCTCATGAAACTCACTAATGTCCTTTATACTGTTGGATCCACCAGCCATTTTACCAAAACAGGCCTATTCTATTGCAGTGTTCAAACCTTTTCTCCTCTCTACCCCTTTAAGATATTCCCTTGTCCTTGATACCTCTCTGACCATTCCTTCTCTCCTCTTCCAAGGATTTCTCTTCCAACTCATATTTCCTACAAGTTAGCTTGCCCACAGTCTCATCCTTGTTCCACTACTTTTCCTGGTGACCTTGTTGGCTGTCTTCTGTTAAAGACCTCCAGATTCTAGTGGATTTCAACATGTATCCCAGGCCAGCAGTGTCTCCAATATTTCAAATTCAGCTGTCTGCCTGCCCACTGAATGTCTTTCCACTTGTACGGCCCACTGGAGTAGCAGTGAGCAACCCAGCCTGTTTACAACTAGACTCAGCATCTCCTCAACCAAACCTGCTTCTCCTGCGTTCTTTGCCTCCATCATTAGCATCACCATCTTCAACCATCTTCGCAGTCACCTGCTAGGACTCTGAGTCATGCTAAACTCCCTCTTTCTCTAAATGAAGCGACCACTAGATTCTTACAGTTTTCTTCTTAAATAGTCTCCAAATTTGTCCTCCTCTTCAGTGACCTCTACCTGATTCAGATCGTCATCCTCACTGGTCTCTTTCCCTCCAGAACTAACTCCTCAAATCCATACTTATGCGCAGCTGCAAGAACACTGTTCTAACACTCCTCAGTGTTCCATTCTGTCTACTGGTGAAAACCTGATAACATGGTCCACTGCCTTGTGCCCCCTCCCCCAGAGCGTTTGGCCGGAGTGCACTGTAATGATCTTTTGGGGGGCTCACTTTACCAGCAGACCCCCCTTTGAGAAAAGGGGTCATGTCTAACTCCCTGGTGCCTAAGCACTCAGTGCTTGGTGTTTATCGATTTCTCAGTAGGGAGAAAGGAAGAAAATCCATATGGAAGCATACTAAAATATTTTATCTATTATGATGTAACATCAAATAATCTAATTCTGCTGTTCCTTTTAATCAAATCAGCTGGAAATGTTATGCTTATTACCATTTATGAAGATACCTTGAAAATTATGTTTGTGAAATGGTATACTTTAGAACAGAAGATGCAGACCAGAGAGGAACTCTGCAGTCAGCCTCTGTGAGATATTCCATCTCGAATTCCACAAGTCTGTCCCAGGATATTATCATAATTACCAGTTTAGTGCTGTGTTTTTCATTCCTTCATAGGCATTCCCTGAAAAGGGTAGAATTGCTATCCAAAGCTATTTAAATTATAATCCCCTTCTTTCATTTCTGTATGACAGACTTGGCAGATTGTTTCATGGCAATTAAAAATAAATCTTAAGAGTTTGAAAGATCATGTGAGTGGGCCATATGATAGATGAAAATTGTTCATTTTTAGAGAACTTTCTCTTTTGACCGAGAAACACATATATTTGTGGCACAAAGGTTATTGTCAGGTATGAATAAGAATGTTTTACTGTTCATCTTCATAAATCACAGTTTTCTTCCATCCTGTTTGTAAAAATTAAAGCTACAGAGTCACATTTACAGTGGCCTTCCAGAGCTTGGAGTTAATCCTTCACAGGTGAACTTGCCCCTTCCAGATAAAGCCAAATTGTGGGAACTCGCTTCAGGTTCCCAGCATGCAGTTGTCAGTTCCCAGCTGCGACATTCTGTGCCAGCAGGCCTGTCTCCCCACCGCTTTCCCCACCGTCAATCTTTTGCATACCCCCAGGCAATGTTACCCAATGGTTTGAGCAGCGTGATTTAACTGATGCCTTTGAAAGTCCTGAGGTCTAGGTCAATTCCAGATGAATGTGTTTATGTCTCCAGTCTCTTTTTCATTGAGGTGTGTTTAGCCAAAGAAAACAAAATACACAAGAAGCTCTAGCCTACTCTCCAATCTGGGTCACAGTGTATTTTATAGTGACCAACAATGAAAATACAGACCCAGGTTATCCATTAGAGTCTCCCTTTGGAGCTTGCTGCCAGCTACCAGGAAGCAGTTTCTCTTCTCAGGCTAATTATGTCATATCATTTGATGTTGTTTTAACAAAATTCTCCCCCTCCTTAATGTTAGTAGATAAAATATTATTTGAAGTCATATAACTTGTATGTTTGGGCCTTGAATGAGGCTGGTGATTGTTAGAAGAAGTTGGAATGAATTGATTATTTGTATGATTTTTGAAATGGGATTTATATAATCTGATTGACTATTTTTAAATTTTTTCACATAATGAAATTCTCATTTTCCTTTGAAAAGACCACCAAAATGTGCTCAGGCTTTTTAGATAATCTATATTCCTGAATTGATGAGACAATAATGATTATAGTAAGAAGAAACTGCAGTATCCAACCCAAATTCTCACCAAGAAATCAAATATGTTTTTACTTTATCTTTAAGTTTTTTTTGTTCAGTTTAGTTAAGGATAAACTATAAAGAAGACATAGAACCATATTTCTTAGCATTCATTGTATCTTCCCAAATCTTTTTGTGTTGCAAAACAAACATTGGAAAGAAAATCTAAAGTCAGTTTTCATTATTTGAGATATGTGTGTATAAATATATAGAACACTCTTTTTTTACAACTATTTACTGATTGCTTACTGATTGCCATTTTCCTTATGCTTTTTATTTTAAATGTTAGCTGTTTTCTGTACGTGTGCTTTGGAACATTGCCTTCGATTTGATGGCATAAATTCAATATACATGTTACAGTCATTTTTCATAAATTCTGTCTGCCAGTTCTTTTTGTGGGGGAACTGGGCCTTGCCGTGATGAACCCATGTTAGAAATATATATAACTTTGATGGTTCTGGGGATTAAACCAGAACCTCACACCTACTAGGCTAGCACTCTGCCACTGAGCTATACCCCCAGATCCCAGTCATTTTTATTTTATTTTGAGACAGAGTCTTGCTAAGTTGCCCAGGCTAGCCTTGAATCCTCCCATCTCAGCCTCCCAAGTAGCTGGGATTAAAGTCATGCACACCACCATGCCCATCTTTAAGAATGATTTTAACTGTTTATTACTGTGTCTGTGAAATTACATTGTACCAGCATCACCTTGATACTTTAAAAAAAAATCCTTCAAGGAAAGTAAAAAAAATTTTTTTAAATTAAGGAAGCCTAAAATGAGCATGCATAGACATTTACATTAAAACTTTTGTTCCATTCCAGCCTTACTATAGATTTATGCAAGAAAATATCACTGAAAATTTCAATGACCATTAACTGAGCTTTGCGCTCAGAAATTTTTTGTGTGTGTGCGGTACTGGGGATTGAACCCAGGGGCATTCTGCCTCCGAGCTACACCCCCAGCCCTATTTTTTTATTCTTTATTTTGAAACAGGGTCTCACTAAGTTACAGAGGGCCTAAGTAGCTGAGGCTGGCCGCGAATCTGCGATCCTCCTGTCTCAGCCTCCCAAGTACTGGGAATACAAGCTTGAACCACCACGCTGGGCTCTATGTTAGCCATTTCATACATCCAAAATGTTACATCTCAAAAGTCCAGGTTCTTGATAAGCACTGGCACCATGTACTTAATATATCATAAACATTGTCGCCTTCATTCTTGGTTCCCATTAAAAGCTCTTACATTTGATTTTTAACACAGAGAGTAAATCAAATTTTTGTAATTAAAGTTTGGCTAACAGAGCTATCTTGCAGATATAGATGTTTAATAGTGTCCATTTATGTAGCGATAATGCCTGTTTATCAATCTTTTAAAAGTACTTTCTAAATCATGTAATTTTTGAATATTTGCAATTATCTAATTAGCATGCTTTGCTGATTTTCTTTTCCATTTAGTGGAGCAACTCTGTATATTACTCTTTTCACTGCTTCTTCATAGGCTCATGACCGTTCTGAAAGTGGAGAGTTGGCATTTATTAAACAGCTAGTCCGAAAGATCCTAATTGTTATTGCCCGCCCTGCTCGGTTATTAGAGTGCCTGGTAAGTTGCCTTCAGATGTGCATACATTATTTATTGTTTGCTGTGAGAAAGTAACAACCATCAGAAAGTTCCAGTTTCATTTAACTTCAACCACCAGTGCTAAATGGAAAGAGTCAGGAGAAACCACAACTTG
Source organism: Glis glis (assembly GCA_004027185.1). NCBI lineage: Eukaryota > Metazoa > Chordata > Mammalia > Rodentia > Gliridae > Glis > Glis glis. Next base: position 71,296 of record PVJS01000642.1, on the reverse strand, counting down.
TGACTGTTAATGATGACATCCATATGTGTCTTGTCTTCTTTGATTTTAAGAAAGAATTCTAGGATTGGTTCTGTGTTAAGTAATAGTCACATCACTTTATGGCCAGACTTGAAGGATTTTCATGAAATAATATGCTTGTCCTTATCTCAGCATAATTACTTGATGTCACAGCTAATTTAAAACACTTGCTGTGATTTGAGTTTTTGGAGTTGTGAGATTCAGAGAGAGGGAAATCAGAGCTATGCTAGTGGCCTGTGGTTATAATTGTTATTTGTTTTAAAAATGCGCCATGTTGGAACTAAGTGGCAGTTAGCAGCAATCTATTTGGAAGAATATGGTAGGGCATCGTCCAGATCTGAAGGAACAAGACTTCTAGAGATTCGTTCATCTTATCAGTTATTTATTTTTGGCGAGTGATCATTTTCCTTTTTTAAAAATGTTTGTTTTATGAACTTTTGGTTATGATTTCAGTCAAGATTGTAAATATGAAGATTTGAATATAAGAATTATTTTAAGGGGCTATTAATAAAGCATCAAAATTTACTTTTAAGTTCTACCACCCACGAAGTAGTTATAACTCTATATACAATACAGCTTTTAGCATCACACACACACACACACACACACACACACACACACACACTACTGTATGGTTGTGGTGCTTTGGTTTTACCCGTATTTTAATTAACATTTATAATACTGAAATATTCATAGCCCCATAAATATATACCATTACCTGATGAGACATAGCAGGGGGAGGTCTTGAGGGAAAAGGTGAGGATTAGGGATTTCCACCAGTGGCAGGACCTTTAGGATCACAGAATCAAATGCACCATTTGGTGTCAAGTGTCTCTGCAAGGATTAAGGGGGAAGCTATGGTGATACCTCTGAGGAGAGAGCTTAGTGCCAAATATAGGTAGAAGGAAGACTCACTGTTTCTGTTGTAGCTTTTGCAATAGTTTTACTTGGGGAAATATGCCAGTGAACATTAAAACTTGTTTTCTGGACAACAGCAGATTTACCAAGAGCAGATATTGCCTTAACAGAGGAAATGAATTTTTTATGTAACCACTCGTAATCAGAAAAGCAAAAGTAAAAATCTAACCTCTCATAGATAAGTGGACCCAGAAGTAGCTTTTTGAAATGTTGCTTTTTAAAACATGCCATGTTGGAAGTCAGTGCTAGTTAGCAGCCCATTTGGAAGAACACAGAAGAGCATTTTCCAGACCTGGAGGAATGAGAGTTTTCATACAGTTTAGAGTTCAGATGAAACTGGCGTTGCAGAGTGTGAAGGGCTGTCTCCGCAGACCTATCCTCGTCTGCCCTCCTTCCCCAGATGTGCCCTGTCAGTTGACACTTAGGGCCTGAGTGTGGACACCAGGTTGGCTTTGCTTCATTTGCAGTGAGGTGTTTTTATATGGTGCTTGAACGCTCTTGGGTATCCATCAAGTGAACTACTGAGGTTCCAAACTTGCATGTTTGAGGCATTAATCAAAATGGGAAAGATCCCGGGGGAAATTCTCAGGAAGGATCGTTGAAAATAGCAACCATACTTTACATGTGTGAGCATTATTGTTTACAACACATCAATGCATGGCATCCATTTAGAGTGATATGACCCGGAAGTTTTTTATTACATATGTGCTATGAGTAACAAATGACCAAGGAACATATAATACATAAGAAAAATGTATCACCAAAGTATTACAGAAGACAAGCAATTAGAAGATTTAATTTTCTATTTTTATTTCTTGATCTTTGCATTATGTGAATATTACTAAGCAATGAAACATGATAACTCTGAAGTTTTTCCTTCTAATATTTTTGGACACCAAGGAAGTTTCCTGCAAAACCTTTGAGTAAATGCAGTTTAACATTATTCCCTTTGTGTTTGGATATGCAGAGAAAGAAATTTGAATCTTCTGGATGAAATTTTCAGATTTTGAAACTTTGGTAAAAAGGCACAAATAAAAATCAGACCTAAAGCCCTGGGTTCAATCCCCAGCACCAACAAACAAAAAAACAGAAGAAGAAGAAAAAAATTTAATGGGGCCTGGGACACAGTGGTATGAGCCTCTAGTCCCAGATACTCAGGATTCTAAAGTGGGAGGATTGCTTGAATCCAGTTCAAGACCAGCCTGAGCAGTATAGCAAAACCCTGACTAAAAAAAAAAAAGCAAAAAAATCCCCAAAGCAATTCATACCTATTCTTCTTGAGTGAGATATAAATCTTCAGTGGCATATAGTACCCTTCAAAACTATATTACAAGGACACTGGGAATGACCATTATCTTTGGTTTATCAATTGCATAAATATATTAGCTTAGAATATGAACAGGCTTCAAGTATGAGGTGAGAATTGTATACTTTTTAAAGCCATTTGCCTCCTTTCTGCATAAATTACCTACAATCATATATGTCTAGCAGCTTTATTGTGAATGGGACTTACGTAATAAAACCTCAGACCATTTTGGCTCAAAGAAGTATCTGTTTGTCTCCTGCCAGGAATTCGATCCTGAAGAATTTTACTACCTATTGGAAGCGGCTGAAGGCCATGCGAAAGAAGGACAGGGCATTAAAACTGACATCCCCAGGTACATCATCAGCCAGCTGGGGCTCAATAAGGATCCTCTGGAAGGTGAGTACTTGGTGGGGTTGCTCTCTGACTTGCTTCCACCCTGTGGCCTCAGAGATGAACTTTGTGGCAAGTCTTTATTTTTCCTGCTTTGGCTGTGTCTATTGAAAAGTCCCCTTTGGGGGACCAGTTGTGAGTGGAAGGAAATAGCTATAAGTTGAGTCCTCAAGAGCAGATGTGCACGCCCCTGATAGGCCGTGATGTCCTAGAGGCCCGTCAGCCTGCGAATGCCAGACTGTCCCAGAAGGGTTTGCGTTTCAATCTTCTCTGAGTCCTTTTTCTCTCACAGAGCTCAGTTGAGCGCTTCTTGAGAGGACTTTTAATTTTGAAAGTGTCGCTACAGAAATTAATTATCATTCATTTAAAATTGACATTTAAATTTAATTTAGAAGTAACGCAACTCAGGGTAGTTTGCTTTAAATTGAGTGTAGTATTGGTGGATATATTTTTGTTTATTTGTCTCAAGAAAGTATGAAAAATAGTAGTATGCAAGACAGCCAATGACAAAAAGGAATGCTTTTTCTAAAGCTTGTAAAAGGATTTATGGTTGATTTAAATGGAGAAAAAGGATATAATTCTATTAAATACAAAGGATGGGAAACATCCTGTTAGTGATTTTTCAAAAATCTAATATTGGTAACCCCTCCCCCAACCTTTTCCTGTTCATTATTGTTTGGGACTGTTATTTATATCACTTAGGTTATTACTGCCTAGAAAGACTCATAAACAACCATTGACTCCTTCATTCAAAATTGTCTTCCTGGTTCATTAAATTGAATTTGCAAACAGCGTTTATCCTGCTCAATTGTTTGTGATGGAGGTAAACGTTGGCATGGGAGATTTTTTTCTCTCTGAAGCCAGGGAGCCTGCTGCTCTCTGCCCTGCTCTCTCCTGTTCTCCTTGCTTTGTTTGCTCTTGCGGCCATCCTATCTTTGCTTCCAGTGAAATGATGCATGCATTACTGGGAGATAATGCCAGATAAATTTCTACTGTACTGAAAGCAATACCACAACAGATTCATCACTTATCAGAGACTGGTGGCTGCTTTTCTGAAAAGTTCCCTGGGGAGAGATTTTCCCCCATGGCTTTTAAATTACCATCTTTACCTTTTTGAATCATGAGTCTTCAGAAATGGTTTAAATCAATGAAATAAAAAGGGCAGATGTTTAATGGTATTTAGATGAGTTTTAAAAATCTCTTCAGGCATTACAAAATGCTGCCTTCGCTGCCTGCTTCAGAAGCTGACTCTTGGTTCCATTCTATTACTACCCACTGCTTACAAATAATATGCATTTCCCAGATAATAGTTATTTAGCAGAAATTCTATTTAAAACAGAACCATCCTTTAATTTGTTTTTTTATGAAAATAATTGGAGTGGGGGAGGCTGTCAAAGCAGATTATAGTGACACTTCACGCCGGTGTAGTGTAGTTGAGGTGCATCAGCCCTTTGGTTGTAGACAGTGAGCTCTTCACAGTCTTCTTATCTGGCAGCAAATATCACTATAGGCTGAACTTTAGCAGGTGAATAATTTGAAGCCCATGTACAAACATTAGTAGAGGCTTTAAAAAAATAGTAGTGATCTTTGACACATTTGGAGTTTAGTAATATAAGTTTATCACTGGGAGTTGTTTTTTTTTTGCGGTACTGGGGATTGAACCCAGGGGCATTCTACCTCTGCGCTATACCCCCAGCCCTATTTTTTTTATACTTTATTTTGAAACCAGGTCTCACAAAGTTGCGGAGGGCCTCGCTAGGGAGAGAGAGAGAGAGAGAGCGAGAGAGAGAGAGAGAGAGAGAGCGAGCGAGCTGAGACTGGCCACGAACCCGGATCCTCCGGTCTCCGCCTCCCAAAGTACTGGGATTACAAGGGTGCACCACCACGCCCGGCTACTGGGAGTTGTTTTGACACTTAATTTTCTTGATTCCATTTGAGGGTAGTTTCTAATCTATTTGTTAACACTTAAAATGTGACTTCTCCAGGTAATTTAATAAATGATTACACACTCTGGTCTACATTTGCTTCCCTTTCTTGTCAAGATTTTAACCAACATACCTGAAGCCTGTCCTTTGAGAAGTAAGAGTACTGGAGCTGTGCTGTGACTTTGACCATGTAATTCATGAGCCTCTCTGCGTCTCTGTTTCTTTCATAAAGTAGAAATGGGATAATACAAGTACCTAAGCATAGGACTATGTTGAGGATTATATGAGGTCAGCCCTGTAATTGTGTAACACAATTGCTTAGTATCTGTAAGCTCCTACTGCTATTTTATTGAAACAATATTAATTTTTGTGTATTTTCATGAGAGCCCCTCCAACCAAGTATGTTTTAGTTTGTCTCAATGTCCATACATCTAAGATGTTAGTCACATTGGATGTTGGTATCATTTGACTCCAAGAAGGTATATAGTTTATACTAAGTCCATCTTTATTTTGGAGTGTCTTCCCAGGGTCTTGACCACAAGACTTCCCAGGGTCATGGCACTTGAGCTGAAGTATGAGGAATTAGATAGATAAACTGGGAAAGTTAGTGTCAGTCTCTAGTTATTTCAGAACCTGGAGTTGCTAAATTTTTACCTAAAAATAACACTTTGATGTTGTTTTGATTTCTGTCTCTTATAAGTAATTACTGCCCCATAACGGTGCATTTATAAGAACATGAACATATGAAACAGAAGCCTAAGAAATAATTTATACAAAACTATATAGCTAAAAACTATCATTTTTTATTATACATGTTTGATTTCAAAAAAAATTAAAAATGCTTTTGGAGAAAATTCTTTTATATTCTTCAGGTTGTTTTATATAACATGTATTTTTAAAGTATGAAAATGAATAATAAATGAACTAGATTTTCTCACTTATTTACATAAACTCAAGGATGCATTCTAATGTGGGTTGAGCAATTAAATGCCTTTGTTACTTTTCAGTAGACCACCAGGGCAGTACTTAAGCTGGTGTGAAACACGTGGCATCCAGCCCAGAACTGACTACTTTATCCAATGTAATTAATAATAAATAACAATCAACATTTAATGAGCACTTAATTTTTGTTTGTCAACATGCTAAGTGCTTTACATGCATTATCCTGTATAATACTCATAAAAAGCTGTAAGAGATAATATTCTCCCCATCTTACCGGGGAAGAGCCTGAAGTCACTCAGTCAGTCAGTGGCAGTAGTGGTGGGAACCTGCCTTTTCATCTCCAAATTCTCTTTACTGCCACCATTACTGTCTCTGATACATTGCAAATTCTTTGTATAGGGTAACATATCTCTTAATAGATGTGAAAGAATGGAACAAGGGATGCTTGCTGCAACTTGAGACTCTTCGGAGTTGTGGCCAGTGCACCTCTGCTGTTGTCAGAGCCCAGGAAGACTGGCCTCTCTTGGATATCTGATTATAACCAGAGTTGTTAACCCACCAAACCCTTTGCCAGCCATCATAATCGTTATCAGCTGGTGAATGTGGCTAGCTAGAGCAGAGGCCTAGTCTCTAGTCCCTAAAAAATGGGTTCCAGGCAAGGTGTGTACCGAATAAGTTCAAGATATCAATTGTTGCTTCTTGCCATTTTGGATGTAACATTTTCCCGTGGGCTTATTGTAATACAGAATAAAATTTTCTCTTTTTGTTTTTTTTTTTTTTGGCGGTACCAAGGATTGAACCCAGGGGCATTCTACCTCCGGGATACACCCCCAGTCCTATTTTTTATTCTTTATTTTGAAACAGGGTTTCACTAAGTTGCAGAGGGCCTCACCAAGTAGCTGAGGCTGGCCGCGAACCCGGATTCTCTGGTCTCAGCCTCCCAAGTACTGGGATTACAAGCGTGTGCCACCATGCCCGGCTTTCTCTCTCTTTTTTTTTTAATAATGGAGAAGTTATTTTTCTTTTGTTCTCATGCTTGTCTAATTGCAATATTTTTTAAACTTTACTTGCTTTTTTTTTTAACTTAGAAATGGCTCAGTTGGGGAACTATGATAGTGGGACAGCCGAAACACCAGAAACAGATGAATCAGTGAGCGTAAGTATCTTTCTTGATAAAATATGTTGTTGGTTTTTCTGTTTATTAGTATCTGGAGATTTTGATTGTGTTACTTGCTTGATTCAACAAATATTTATAGCACTTTTGTGTGCAAGGCACTGTGCAAGGCACTAGGCATACAATTTTTAGTGCCTTCCTTTGAAGAGAAACAAATTTGCAAAAAAGAAATCATGCACAAAAGATAGTAACGATGGGCATGAATAAGATCTACAAAGAAAAAAGGCCAGCTGCTACCAGGACATAACATAAAAAGATTTGTCTTAGTTTGACCAGACCCACAAGACTTCCCAGGGTCATGGCACTTGAGCTGAAGTATGAGGAATTACAAGAATGAGAAGGGGTAGAGGGAACATTGCAGATGCAAGTTGCATTTGAAGGCTAAGAGCAATGGAGACCACTGAGACCAGAAAGCTTGGGAAAAACTGGACACATAAGTCCCTACTGCTCATGTTTGTCAAATTTTTTGTTTTGTTTTGTTTTTCTTTTTAATAGCAATGGGAAGCAACTGAGCTTTGGAGGAGTGTATCCATATGTGGGAGTGGAAGGAGTAAACAGGGAGGTGACCCAATCAGAATCAGGTCTTGAAAGAAATGAAAGCAGATGGGGTGCAGGGAACAGGCAGGGTAGCTATGGGAAAGTGAGGTATGAGGCAGCTGCTGTAGGAGATTCTGGTGGCTGGGGCCATTCTACTCAATAGCGAACACCAGAAGAGAAGACAGGATGGAACAGGATTCACATTGCCTGGATTTTAAGACCAGTTTCACCTCTTACTAGGTGTAAGTGTTATGGGAGATGGCTCTCTGTGTCTTGATTTCCCCATCTTTAAAATAAATATAAAAGATTACAAAAGATAAATGAGAAGCCGGGCATGGTAGCACATGCCTGTAATCCCAGTACTTGAGAGGCTGAGACAGGAGGAGTACAGGTTCAAGGCCAGTTTCAGCAACTTAGCAAGACTTTCAGCAACTTTGTGGAACCCTGTTTCAAAGTTTTTAAAAAAATTTTTTAAGGGCTGAGGGTGTAGTTCAGAGGTAGAACACCCCTGGGCTCTATCTCCAATACCCCCCCCACAAGATTAAATGAGATATTCCATGTAAAATGAATGGTTAGGAAGGTATCACATAGTAAGTGCTAAATAAATCATCTATTTTATTAATTTTATTATCATAACTGTCATAATTTTGAATGTGTTGAGACTGACGTTCCTTTGAAATATCCACAAAGGCCATCAACCTGGTGATTGTCTATCTGCTATCTTCTGGCACTGGGGGGAGAGCTTCTGGTGGAGGTGGGAATGACTTAGAAGACCTCATGGACATAAAGAAATCACTAGGTAGTGCAGAGCTTTGCAGCCCAGAGCCATGAAGGAGCATCCCAGTGGGATGGCTGAACCAGTCAGTGGTCCCAGTCTGGAACTGTCCCCCACAGTGAAGCCTTGACAGGTGATGACCAGATCCAGGTCCTGTGAGAGGTGAGGAGAAGCAAGGAAACAGATGACAGTGTGAGTAGAGGAGATCAGGAAGCTCGGAGGCAGGAGTTGGTGAGGTTGCCTGTGTAGACATGGAAGTCACCCAGGATGGTGAGATAACTAAACAGGGAAGAAGGTGGGAATCTGGGTACCCAAGTCTTCCCAAGGTGAGCAGGATGACAGGCTCAGCCATGAAGCGCTGAGAGGGAGGATGGGCACATGACAGGAAGGGGATTCTGGACTGTGCAGAGGGGAGCAAAGAAGCTGTCAGCACCCTCTTCCTGCTTAGATGGAGCATGAGAATATTTGTTAAAAGCACAGTGTTTATCCCTGATCTTTGAGCTAAACTTTTTAGAGAGTCGGCATTTAGAACACTGGTATCTAAACCACTGTAAGATTGCTGGTACAGAGGTAAAGGACGGCAGGCATTCCTCAGTGTTCCATTTGTCCCCAACTACCTTTTCAAAACAAGAAAGATGGCCACAGGGTCGAAATAGACATTCTCTGATGAGGGACAAAGAGGCCACGTCATCTAAGGCCCCGTGGGTGGCCACTCTGGCTCTCTCTTCTGACTGATAAAACCAGAAGAAGGTTTGGCATGTTGGATTTAAATCTTAAAATGTTGTAAGGCTGGGATGAGGCTAACTTGAATAGTTGACAGAGAAGAAATAAAATTGGGAACTTTTAAAAAGCTTAGTGCCTTCATCCCTTGGAAAGGTAGGTTTGTTTAAATGTAGCTGAGACTATGATGAGGAGGTCAGATCTTCAGAGCTGCCCCAGGTTCCTGGAGCTGGGATCCTGTAATTCAGCAAGTTAAACAACAGGGCATCGGCCCTGGTGTTACCTGTTTTGCCATTAAGATAATTTCCTCAAAGTCTGAACTACGTTCTAACTTCCATCTTTTGTTCCCAAGAGCTCCAATGCTTCCCTGACACTTCGAAGGAAACCTCGGGAAAGTGATTTTGAAACAATTAAATTGATTAGCAATGGAGCCTATGGGTGAGTAATTCGAAAAAAGCTCTCTACTATATTTATTCTTCACATTCATCTTATGCCAAATAGAAGTCACAGGGGCCTTGACTTTTCAGATCACCGCTCTTTCCTTGATGGGTATAACATGCAGCCAGAATCGTTTCTTACTGACTATCCCAACAAAAAGCAGCAAGTGACCTAGGGGCTTGGAGAGAAAGATTTCTCAGAGTAAAAGAAAAACAGTATATATTCCTGTTTCTCCTCTCGTCTAGTTCCTTGATCCAGTTTTACGGACATAATTTCCTTCTCAGGGCAACAGGGTAAATAGTGACAAGATCTTTCTGAGTTACTAATAAATAGTTTGGAAGGGCAATTAATGTGCAAACTATACCCTGATCTATTTTAGACAGCCCAAGAATTCCAGTTTAATTAAGTATTAATCCCAATTCCATCTGTAGATGGAGAGTAATAAATAATCCCAGACACATTTATTGCCATTTATCACGCGTCTGAGCAGATGAGATAAAGCGATTTGTGTTGTGCCACAAGGGATATTTCTCCTTACTATTTTTTCACCTCTAATATTTTCCACACCATTAACTTGGTGAAGAACTTAAATATTTGAGAGTCCTTTCTATGCTTCGCCAATTCGCTTTCAGGATTATGTCAGATGGCATATTTCCTACTGTGGTTCATGAATGCTTTCTGATGTTATATTTTTGCAATGTTTTATTTCCTTCAAGGACTTCATTGAAACTTTTCTACCCAGGAATAATGTTCTAGCACACAGTCATTCACGATTTTTGTTTCTTTATTGCTATTTGTTTCTTAGCACTTTGTGCTTTGGGAGATGACCGGAGGAGTTCTTTTTTCACTAGGGAGAAGTCTGCATGTTGATTTAGTAGGCTCATGGGTTTGAGCACTGCTAAATGCTATTGGTAGTCGAATTCTGGAATGAGATTATCTGAGAAGCGCCGCTTTTGTAAAACTTGGGCATATATCGTAGCACTATTTGGAGTTCTAATTGGTTGAGTAAACTCATTTGTAGTGCAATTAAACCACTGTATAGTAGATGAGGTATATCACACTTTGGGGAATGGTTGGGAATATACAAGAAGTTAAACAAGCTGTGAATCAGTAAACACCCAGGATGCAGGCCAAGTCATTAATGGGCTCATGAGCTGCCTGTCGGGGCCTCTGCCTATCAGCCAAAACTTTTTTTATTCCACTCTTTTGCTTTTCTCAGTTTAATCTCTCATTACATGTCTGACAGATTTCTGCTATGTTTTAATTATTTTTACTTTGGCATTTGAATGGTGCTACCTCCATCACCCCCCCACCCCCTAGTCATGATGCTGACTGCAGACTGGTGGGATCAGGCTGAACAAATGACTGGGCTCTTAGGGCTGACCTGGTGTCTGTGTCACGGTCACACCACTCACGCCAGTGGCTCAGAGAGACCGCAGTTCCCTGCCACCTCATTTGGTGGTTCAGGGAACTAACTCTCATTAGGTGGGGCTTCTACCTGTCCTGCTAAAATACACATGATAGTTTTCTCATCACACATGGTGAGCTTTCCTGTGACAGTGCCGACTGGATAAACATCTCATTTCCTTCTCTGTTTAACATCTTTCTGATCCCTGACTGGAAGTTGAACACCCCTTTATGGCAAGTTAGCACTTCGTAGAAGGGTGATGTTTGTGTGCCGGGCTGTATGGGTTTCTTTGTAAGCTGTCCTCACACAGCCCTGAGTAGTGGTTGATCTTATTTCCATCAGCATGTGGGAAAGGAGGGCCTCAGAGACAAGGTCACAGAGCCTCTGATTCCAGGCAGAGTCCTCCTCTCCCTGTAAATACACTTTGGTTAAAACTTTTAGCCATTTTAATTGGGTTATCAAGGTCCTACTTCTTCTTTTAGCACTTCCTATGTTTTCAAAGAGAAAGAATGAAAATGACTCAAAAGTAAAAAGCACTGAAATTGAAAGGCACCGCAGTTCTCCCCCACTTTGCTTTTCTTTCTAACCTTGGGCCCTCCTCAGGGGCCCAGGTATGTTTGCCAGAGAGACCTACCTGTTGACACACGCCCGCCTCCACCTGCTCCCTATCGCCTTTCCTCTCTGCCTTCCTCTAGCACATGCCCCCTTGCTCCATGTGCCGAGTTGCTGGCCCAGGTTCACATATTGGGCTCTCTGATCCGTGCATAATTTTATATGCACGTGACATTCACGTTCCCAGTAGGGCAAATTCATTCAGCTCTGGGTCAGCTTCAGAGTCCATTCCCCTTCGCCTCAGTCCTGCCTGGGTGGAGAGAAGCTTGGTTCCCAGAGAACAAGAGTCCCTGGTTGCTCTTCCTTCCTGGGTCACCTCCACCCTAAGGTTTTCCAGTTTTACAAGGAGGCTGGTGGAGGAAGAGACAGAAGCAGCCTTTTCAAACAGAGCAACCCTTGGGTCAAGAAAGCAGAGAAATATGAGGCCGTATCAGCCCAGTGTGACGTTAGGACGTAGGAAGTCAGTCTCTCTTTTTTTATTTGTTCTCTCTCTCTCTCTCTCTCTCTCTCTCACTCGCTCACTCTCTCAACCTCTTTCCCAGTCTCTTACTCTTTGCTGACTTTCGTAGGTCTACAACATTGACATAAAAAAGAAAGAAAGGTATATGTGAGAGACAACAATTTTTACCAAATAAACAAATTCTAACATGAAGAATAGTTCTCCCAAAGCAGTACAGAAATGTAAGAAACCAAGAACATAAAGCAAACCAAACAATCCAGCTATAGCCAATTCTAATCAGGAAGTCTAGTTGGCTTCTGCAACTTGATCAAGATATGTGCACATGTCCTGGGGCAGGAATTTCTCAAGCTACCTATAAAATGGATTTCAGTTGGCTTAGGTCAGTTTCCCTGAGGATTAACTGATTATTTTAAGTATATTATAGCAAGGAAAGCAGACAGTCAAATCAAATTATATAAGCTGAAACTCTGAGACTACAGATTGAAGCCATTTTTTACACAGTGCTACAAAAAGACCTAATGAGGATGCTGGTCAAATGGAGCCTGAGGCATCGTTCTCTGTTCTTTCCTAAAAGCCTGCACAATTCAGTTCTTCCTCCACCTCCTATTGTTCTTGCAGAGTATTGCAAAGCAGTTTATTTATGTAAGAAATGGTGATGCTTGATTGAAAAATCAAAATGACAACCTGTGATAGTCTACATCTGTAATTCAGAATACATGTAAGAGTTATGTACATAGGACCAATGCCAATCTCAATTCCTCAATATGAGGAAGGGGGGAATGGGGGGAAGAGGAGGGAGCTGGGGGAAAGCCCACCAAGTGCTGTGTGCAGGTATGTCACTATCACTATGAACTACATTGTGATGTGAGACTATAATGCCAATAAAAGTATATTTTAAAAAACCTTACTAAAACCCTTATCTTCCCTTAGTTTTCTTTATGTATTTCCTACCCACTTCCCCACAGTTTACCAACCATGGAAGCCTACTTTTTCCCTGTTAAGAAGGAAATATAAGCTCCCCAAGTCCAAGCACTTCAAATTTGCACTTCATTTTTGTGAGGTTTCCATGCAAATAAAAATATAAACATCAATAAAAATCATATTTTGTATCTGGAAAAAAGAATATATAAAAGGGTTGTCAGGATTAGGTTTAATATTAAGTATTGAAGGAAGAGATGGAAAGCAAGCTATTTTTGTTAACATTTAGGAAGAGGCAAATGATTACAGGAATGTACTGGCTTTCTTCTTGCAATATTTTGAGTTCTTACTTTCACTTTAAAAATACATTTCCTATTTCAGAAGTCCCTTTTAATGGTAATTATTTGTTTACCAATGCTGTGTTACATTTAAAGGATGGTCAAGTTGTTTTCTGTGCTCCTTGGGGGCTCCGTCTTGACATTCTGCTACCATCATCTGATTAGTAGCAGCTCAAATTATCTGTGGATTTCTGATTTTATCCAATCAGTAACTGGAAAAAGAAAAATATAATAAAAGCATTTAATCCGATACAGAAAGAACTGTTAGTTAGTTCCTTTAAAAGTTGGTCAAAGTGTTAGAGGATGATAATCTCTCCTAGAGATAAATTGTTACAGGATGTGATCTCTTTCTCGATTCTTGATTTTTCTGAGGAAAAGACTTTAAATAGAAAACAGAAATAGAGGAGCATAAGAGGTTGTAGCTACCTAACAAGCATAGGAAATCATGTCAAAAATATGTACTTTAAGCACTGTAATTTAACCTAAATACATATACATTTACTGGTCCTTATGCTAGGATTCTTTTTTACAGTACTGGGGATTCAACCCAAGGGCATTCTACCTCCAAGCTACACCCCCAGCCCTATTTTTTATTCTTTATTTTGAAACAGGGTCTCACTAAGTTGTGGAGGGCCTCACTAAGTAGCTGAGGCTGGCTGCAAACCTGCGATCATTTAGTATTAACTAAACTGGGCTTGAACATATTTGATATTTACACTGGTGGACCACCCTGATGTATTGGTACACCAGGAACACGGTATCCTAGTTCCCCCTTGCAGTCATCCTTCAGGGACAATGAATAACAAGTGTTAGCAGCATCTGAGATCACATAACCCATTGTTTTAGAAGGCATTCCACAAGATATACTTTCCTGAGATTGATGGCTTTTTTTGTGTGTAAATTACTATTTGATCATTTGCCTCTGGTTGCTGGACAGCTTTAGGTAACCGAATACACACTTCTAAAGGTTGATGACTCTATAGGTAAATTATTTCTTATTTGATCAGTGCCTTCCTGGAGAGTTCACACCTGTCCTCCTTTGATAATGACAGTGAGGAGTGACTTGTGAGAAAGGAGCCCAGCCAAGACATTGTCTTTGTTGCTGCCCATTTCCTGGTGGGGGTATTAGGACTCCTCCTACTAATGACTTCTTTCTCTACATTATCCCCAGCCCAGCCTCGGGGAGTCCACTGTCTTGCTGTAGGAAGTATTGAGGTGAGATTTTAGGCAGAGTTTGAGTGTACCTTGGGCTGGTTATTTTACAGTCAAGTTGCCTGACAGGTTGGCCACAGGATGGAGACAGTCCCCTTTCGTGTTGGGAAATGCATTTCCTGTTGGAACAGGCATGAGGGTAGCACATGCTGAGGTCCCTAGTGAGGAAGTATGCTACCCTTTGTTGCTGACTGGCCTCATATAACCCCTTACACACTTCTCATTTATCTGGATATTTCATGGGAAATAAATTACTCTCAACAGGAAACCAGATACTCTAAGGAGCTATGGTCTTTTTTGCAGATCCCAAGGCTATCATTTAGAAAATTATTGCTTTAGTCAGTCAAGGGAAAGTGCCTAACATATGTCTAATGCTAGAAAGGATCTAGCTTGTGATCTGCATGCAATTTTGTTAATCCTTCCCAGTTCTGACTTATGTATCAGATTTTGTTTTGTTTGTGGAAAAACTGAAAACATCAGCTAGCTTTTGGAAAGTAACTCCCTCTGGGAACTGTCCTGTTCCTTTCTTCAGCAGTGAAGATGAATCCAGTGCCTTATGTATGACCTTTACTGAAAGAATAAAAATTAAAAATTTCAATCTAGTTACAGGGAATATTTCTAGTTGCCAGCGTAGCTTGTGTGAGCTGAAATCCAGCTGCCATTTGAACTAAGGAAAGTTGATCTTGTGGTTTACTGTATCCCCCAAACACCCTTACCTTCTCTCACTGTGAACCCCAACACTTGTGCTCCTTTTCAGGGCAGTCTACTTTGTTCGGCATAAGGAGTCCCGGCAGAGGTTTGCAATGAAGAAGATTAATAAACAGAACCTCATCCTTCGAAACCAGATCCAGCAGGCCTTTGTGGAGCGGGACATTCTGACTTTTGCAGAAAACCCATTTGTTGTGAGCATGTATTGCTCCTTTGAAACAAGGCGCCACTTGTGCATGGTCATGGAGTATGTGGAAGGTAAATCAGTCTCAGACAGAGAACACGACACCTGTATCCGGAAATCCCTTGTTCATTTGTGTTGCTGAGCCGTCTGTGTTTGTGCCACATAATGGCTGTATCCACCTAGGAACTGAAGCCAGGCAATGAGATGGCTGTATTCCCTGTCATTATCTTACGATAATTGCTTGTAAAGTGCCTACTCTCCTATAACAATGGGAAAATGAGTGCTGTTTGGGAAAAGGTTGTTTTTCTTTTTTAATAGCTTTTAATCCTAACTACCTCTCCTCAATTGGTCATTAAAGTTGGAATATAAGTGATGGGATTTTTCTACTTATTCTTATCACCTATCATAAAAGCATTCATTACAAGTGGTCTTCTTCTTAAATGAGTGAAGAATATATTCTTTTCAGTCTGGTATGAAATAAAAAATGAGTTAGGGAAAAGGAGAGGCATTTGAGAAAATCTAGCCAGGCTCCCTGATGTTCAGCTTTTTTCTTCTTTTTTTAAAGTGGTTTGTGGTCTGCCTTTGACATGCTCCAAGTAATCTTATTTCCATCTTATTCCCATTACATTTCTGGGATTTTGAGTGGCCACGACTTGTTGACATAAAGTTAATAAAATGAATAGATCAGTAAAGGCTAAAACAATTTTTGAAGCATCGAGTTTAAGGTCTTGTCATTGTTCGAACAGAATCCCCAAACTATAAAACATTATTATTATCCTGATATTGTAGAGGATTATTATTATCCTGATATTGTAGAGGAAGCAACCAAGACGACTGAGACTAGTTTGCTCAAGTGCTCTCAGCCTATGAGACAGATTTAGGATTTGGACTCAGGTAGTCTAATTCTAGAATCCATGTTTTATACCAACAACTTTTAAATTGTTACCATAGTCCTAATATTATGCTAGTAGTTCTTCAAAATACTGTTCCACTTCAGAGCCAAACCTGCTCCATTATGAATAAACTGCATCTTAAATCTTTATTCTTCCTACCCCACATCTTAATTAGAAACATACTACTTAACACACAGTCTCTACTTATGAATGTGGTATACTTATGAATATGACTCTGCTTTGAAACTCTGCAATCTAAACTGATGGTCTTTGTTAATCCTACTTGATATATAGCTGCTCAATCTTTTCCTCTGTTTTACAGGGGGAGACTGTGCTACCTTAATGAAAAACATGGGTCCACTCCCTGTGGATATGGCCAGGATGTACTTTGCTGAGACGGTCTTGGCCTTGGAATATCTACATAATTATGGAATTGTACACAGGGATTTAAAACCAGACAAGTATGGACACTGATGAAACATGTCCTCTTTTACATAATACCAAATGTTTTCTTATGTGTATAAAATGTTTTATTTAATGCTGCTTGCACATTTAAAAATTCTTCTGTAATGTCAAAAGTGAGATATTTGAACAGTATCTATGGTCCTTTTTATAATTTTTAAAGGCTATAATGCTTATAAAATTTTATGAGAAAACAACGTATGAAAAATAGGAAAAAAAGATGACTCTAAGGCCAGAGTTAATTTTTTAAGTTGTTTTTTATGATATAAAATTTCAAATAGTAATACAGACTACTGCTAGTTGTTTCCTGGATAGTTTCTGAATTTGATATCATACATAGATAATCCTTCCCTATTCCAAGATAAGATACATGATATTATATCCTACTTTACTCACACTTTATTAATTTTTAATTTACATGAAGTTCATTTTGTTGTCTGATTTGAGATACAGATAGAATACTTTTCCCAAATGACTAGCTATTCATCTTGACACCATTTATTAAATATTTCACGCTTTCCCCACTAATGTGAAATGCCCCTAAAAACATTGCATGTTAATATGTAAAGATTTTAAGTGTCTTGAAATTTTTATGATAAAATTGACTTATCCTCATTCCAGAATATTTGGAAAGCACAGGGAAAAAGAAAAAAAATTCATCCACAGTATTACCAAACAAAGGGAACTATTGGAATTTTGGCATACTTCCTTCCACTAGCTATTTTTAATCCCTCTATTCCTTTTATTGTGTTATTGATGTAATACTATTTAAATTTTTTATTTTTTGAGTTACAATAAAGGACTTAAAATATGTCCAAATGCAAGTTCTTTGCATGTATAAGAAATACAGCTTTTGTGTTTAATGAGTAGAAATTTAAATTAGAGCCAGAAGTTGAAATCTGAAACAATACTACATTTTTCTGTCCAAGTTTTTATCTATGTCTCATTTGAATCGCAGATGGGTTGTTTATCTTAATTCCTGATGTATGACATGGAATTATTCGTAGCCCTTTTCTGTTTTCTTATTCTGAAAATGGAAAGGAGCCAGAGTTCCATACTTGAATTTTTTTAAGTTTCAGAATGTTATAAAGATGATACTGTATGTGGCTTCTCCAACATAGATTAGCTGTGCCTTCCCAGGCCCTCCCTTGTGAATTACACTCAGCCTCTAGATGCCAGTGTTTGACATCTTTGTGTGACTCCATCTCTGTCCAGGCTGGGTTTTATAATAAGGTTGATACTGATATATTGAATAGTCTTACAAATGAATGAAGAAAGAGGGGAGTCTGAAAAATAAAGCAGCTTCAAAGTGATCATTGTTCTCTGTGTTCTTCTGCTTCGTAGCTTGTTGGTCACCTCCATGGGGCACATAAAGCTAACTGACTTCGGATTGTCTAAGGTGGGACTAATGAGCATGACTACCAATCTTTATGAGGGTCATATTGAGAAGGATGCTCGAGAGTTCCTGGATAAACAGGTAAGCTTAGATGCAGTTCTTCACTATGAAGAAATACCAATTAAATCAACGTGTGTAGGCTATCTTCACATTAGTGCTGGTGGTTTAGATGTCTGTATAAGCCTTACATTTAATAAAGTGCAAATTGCTCCCATTTGTCTCCCTGGGCCTCTTCGAACTGTCCGCTCCCTCCACGTTCCTCCCCCAGCATTATGGTCTATTAGCAAGACGAACGATCTAATTGCACACAAGTGAGAGTGTGAGGGAGACAAATGGAAAACTGTTTTTGTAAGGAATTCAGGAATCTCAGAGGGGTACTCGTGAAACTCATGATGCATTGTAGAATCGCGGGTGCTAAAATCTGAGCCATGGCCCATTTCCCTTTAAGCATGCCTCATTACCATGTGCCCACAATCTGTTCATTGTAAAGTTACTTAAGGTAAACACATCTCAACTGTCATGCCTCTATGAAATGACCAGGGTGTGAATCAATTTGTCATATAAAATAATAAAACTCTCTGATAGTGACAGATTTAAAAATGCATTTTAAATTTAAGAATTACAGATGTTTTAAATATTATAAAATAGCTAAAATGACCAAACAGGGTTAGGGTCTCTGCTTAAAACTAAATATTGCACGTAATTTAACATTCAAGCAGAATTTTAAACTTTCCTTCTGTGGTATTAAAGTGATAATTGCCTTGGTCTGTGTGTGTGTGTGTGTGTGTGTGTGTGTGTGTGTGTGTGTGTGTGTTAAACCCAGGGGCATTCTACCTCTGAGCTACACCCCCAGCCCTATTTTATTTTTTATTCGAATTGGGTCTCACTAAGTTGCTGAGGCTGACCTCAAACCTGTGATCCTCTTGTCTCATCCTCCCCAGTACTAGGATTTCAGGCATGCACTACCACGCCTGGCTGCCTTGGTTTTATAGATACTAAAAATTGTTGTTTTTTAAGATCTTTGTCCTTGTGAGTCCATGTAATTGAACAGGTGCACATTAGGCAAAGTAATTGGGGTTTGTCATTTTGCTCATTTTAATTCATGAATAGTATTCCAATTTTTATAATATTGCAATTGTCTTTCAGGTCTGTGGCACTCCTGAATACATTGCCCCGGAAGTGATTCTGAGGCAGGGCTATGGGAAGCCAGTGGACTGGTGGGCCATGGGGATTATCCTCTATGAATTTCTGGTTGGCTGTGTGCCATTCTTTGGGGACACTCCAGAAGAGCTATTTGGACAAGTCATCAGTGGTAAATATCATCAGGAGTTATCTTTAAGCCACTATTGGGAAGCAGCTATTTAATGTAAATCTGTTGAGTGTCACCGTTTTCACTATGAAAATGCTAACCTTTATCAAACTGCCGAGCCAACAAATTAAAAGAACTCACTCATCACAGCATTTCTCCATCTCAAGAGAGCAATATGTATTGAAAATTGATCTGAGGAAGTTTTGTTAACATGGAATTTGGAAATGTGCTAGCGATGTATCCAACTTTTATCGTGTGCCTTTTCTCTTTTTTTTTGCCAAAAGAAATTATTGTGGGATTTACAAATGATTTAATTGTCATCCGGTCTTCCTTTCCATAATAGGAAAGTTGCACCAGGGAAGAAAAGGTTAATGTGGGTAACATTTACATAAATGGGAAAAATGGCTAATGGCACAATGAAGAAATTAACAAAAATGTAATAAACCCCGAAAACAAATGTCTACCAAATAATAAATAATGAGAATGGGTAGGAAGCAAATTGAATCCACAGATTGTTAATGATTTCATTGGTAGTTGTTATGGTGTAATGTTATTTCTGCAACAGCTGTTCATCTTTCATTTAAAATTCAATAACCTTTAGATCTTAACCTGCAAGCTGACCCTAACTATTGTCATGTGGCTTGTGGCAAAGCTAAATGATAATTAAATAGGATCTATCACTACCCTACCTGCTGATATTATAAATTCCCCTGAAGCATAGATCAAAAAGGCCTGTCTTCCTGAAAGTCTGTCAGGCATTGCTGACATCTCCATCAACCACCTCCGGTCTATTATGGACTGTACTTACACGAGCCAGCAGTGGAAATATGGGAAAAATTCATTTTGCATATGAGGAGCCCCTTAATCACAGTATTATTTTCTAACATTGACTTTGCAAGCCAGGCATATTTGTAAACTTTAACAAAGTAGATTTGTGAGTTGCCTGCAGTGTATAACCCCTTTAAACAATATCTGAGCTGTTTATGGATTTATAACTAGGCTGTTTTCTGACATACCAAGGCCTGAGTGGCAAGGGGAATCAACTGTTTAATTAACACAAGCAGCAAATGCTGGCTTTGTTCTCCATGCCTTACGGCTCAGATGCATATTCATGTTTTCTTTTCCAAATCAGATTTAAACTGCAGCTGAGGAAGCTAGAGGCAGGCGCACACAGAAATAACTCATGTTTTTATTGCATTTCCATACACACGAGCACACACACACCTATCTTCAGGCAAACTCCTTGAGAGTGAGAACATATTCTAATATTTATGGCAGATTTTAAATACTCCCATTACTATGATTACTTTGAGTATTACTCTTCTTTGGTCTTAGCATTTTGCCCTTTGTCTCTAGAAGCAGTCACTGTTTGCAAAATAATTTTTTGCTTCTTAGACATGGCCCAATTCTCACTTGAGGATAATAAGAGAGAGAATCTTGCTCTTGGATGATTCCCCCATGAGTGGGCACCTAGAACATAGG
Source organism: Glis glis (assembly GCA_004027185.1). Classification (NCBI taxonomy): domain Eukaryota; kingdom Metazoa; phylum Chordata; class Mammalia; order Rodentia; family Gliridae; genus Glis; species Glis glis. The sequence goes on along the minus strand of PVJS01000642.1, from coordinate 50,771 downwards.
TGTCTAGAATTTCTATTATGTTGAGTCCTCTCAGTAACCAGGAGGGCAACTTGCTGGGAGCCAATTCTTCCAAAGAAAAAAATGAATCAAAAAAGCAAATGAAAAATACAACTTCCTGAAGTATTCTCTCCCTACCTTGTAAAAAGCTGGGCTAGTTGTGTCTTGTAAAATAATGCTGCTCACACTTGACTCCACATAAGAGTCAACCGAGGACCTTAACATGCAGAGTCCAGCTCAGGTCTGGGGTTGGGCCTGAAAGTCTGCATTTTTAACAGATATCGAGGTTGTGCCCATGCTGTTGGGACCTGGACCACCCTTTGAGAAATAAAGTTATCAACTTTTTCTTCATTCTAGATGAGATCAACTGGCCCGAAAAGGATGAAGCCCCACCACCAGATGCCCAGGATCTGATTACCTTGCTTCTCAGGCAGAATCCCCTGGAGAGGCTGGGAACAGGTTAGAGCACATGTGTTTTGATTTTGCCAATATGGAAGAAATAATGTCTTTGTGGAGCAATCAGAGGCCTTTGTTTGTGTTTTGCTGTTGTATAGACAACATCTGTTAGTGGATGTAGGACATGACTCCATTTTAACAATATTACTTGGGGTTTCATTTTCTGATTCAGAGCAGCATAGACACTGTGAGGGTTATTGTTTGTCTTTGTTTTTGTTGCTTTTTGTACTTTGCAAAGCAGAAATTCTTAATTTATTTCAATAAATAAATCTTAAGGGCACATGCAACTCTTCTGTCCTAAAAAATGCATCTGGAATAATTTGAAATAGAGAATTAGATATGTGGAGCTCTTTTTGTTTTTGTTTTTAATATATGTTCCCATAAGGATTTGACCCAGCAGGTTTACTATCCACAGGCTTTGAAATGGGTTATCAGTCCTCAAACTAATTACTGGAAATGAGGGCTTGGGGTTGAACCAGGCTTGTCCTGTCAGGGTGATCAGCACCGTGACCCAAGAAAGAGAATTAAAAACCACTGCCTTTTAAGATGAAGGAGATAGATTTGTTTCTTTCTGATTATTTTTCCAGACAGTTCTGCGGGTGGTTTTGTATTTCCTGTTCTTCCTATATTCTGACTAGACAGACTTCAGAGATCCAAGTATACCTTCCCAGTCTGCCCCAGTGTATATGAATTTGTCTCGAAGAGACTAAAATACTAAATATAAATGTGCATACTCTAGCCAGTATCCCTAATTTTCATCAGTGGAAATTGTTGGCTTGATGGGTTGTTTACTCTGAACTGTTTCATTTTAATAGAAATATCAGAAAAGACTGAAAAAATTATTTTCTTCCCCCATTTTTTCCAAGACAAAAATCATTCGTGAGAGTTCCAAATATTTCTATTATTCTCCACATTCACCCACAGATTCCCCTGTTAGTGGACTGTGTTCTTATCTATAATTTGCTGAATTACTAGAGTTTATGATAATACATTAGAGCAGAAGTTAGCAAACTACAGCCTGTGGACCAAATTTGGCTCACCTTCTGTCTTTGTAAATAAAGTTTTATTGAAACACAGTAATGCCATTCAGTTAACATATCGTCTATGGCTGCCTTCATGCTACAATGGCAGTGTTGGGTAGTCATGACAGACAGTATGGCCTATAAAGACTAAAATATTTACTGCTTGGGCCTTTACACAAAAATTTTGCAGACCCCCGCATTAGAGAATCCAAGAAGATTTCAAATCAGGGCTTAGCTGAGAAACATTTTTGAGCTGAGCCTCTTAACTGCAGCTCTATGTGCCTCTGCCTTTTTCAGTGAACAAGTGGCCCTTTAACTTGTTAATGTAAATCGGGGTTAAGAGTACCAACTCTGGAGACAGATTGCCTGAGTTTACAAATCTCAGCTATGTGGCCATGGGCAGGTTACTTCCCCTTCTGTGTCTTGTTTCCCCACCTGTGAAAAGGGCTTTTAGTAACAGTACTTCACAGGATAACTGAGAATTCAGAGAGGGCATCCAGGCTAAGGCTCTGAGAACCAGGTGTGATGCTACTGGTGTCACTTTGAATTTCCTGCATTTAGAATCGCGAGTTTTCCTTTTGCACAAAGGAGACATGGAATGGTAGTGATGCTCCTACCTTTGAGCCCGTTGAACTACTTGAACTGTGTTCTATATATTTCTCCCCACTCTATTTGCTTTTCCACTTGTCTGAAGTGACGAGCAAACTTGTTATCTCCCACCCTCTGTGGCCTGCAGTCACATTTGTTGTGTGGCTCAAGAGAGATGGGTAGCTGTCAAAGAATTGGTGTCAAGACTGTGTATGGGGCACGGTTTTAAGGAGTGATTTTTACTCACTCGAGCCAACTGTGAGAAGCACTGGCATTTTCAGATTGTCCTTCACTAATACAAGTATCTATTTAGAAGTCCTGCTCAACTGACCCAGAGAAACGGCCTCCTAAGATCTGACAGGATATATCGGAGTGGGCACGTCCTTTCTAAAAGAGACTCAGGAGTCCCCATTTCCTCCGTGTTCAAGTGTCAGTCTGGAGAGTTTTTCCACTTGATATTCTGCCCCTTGCCCTCCTCCAGGAATACTAGAATTCTTGATTGGGCTTGACTTAACAAGACGGAGCTGTGGGGGTGGTCAGCATACCCGTGTTTGTACATCATATGCTGCAAGTTATTTCTCTGCAGATTTTCTCATTGACTGCTGCTTTCAGTCTTTTTAGGCTTTGACAGCTTGAGGAACAAATCCCCTAGCAGAAGCCCAAAAGAGACATTGCAAAGACCCTGCCTGAGATCTGAGCATTGTCAAGTAGTGATTGCCAAACAGGCAGGTCCGACATGACATGTCCCAGTAGGGCTGGGAGAATGAGGCAGAGGATCCTGCAGGCCTGCCACGCTGCTTCCAGTGACAGCATTTTGTATTTAATGCATATTTAGTGGGCAAAATAATGCACCGTGAAAATGTGTGAATGCACATTCGCCCGAGAGACTAGAGAGGCTGAGAAAAAGGGTGTGAAGAACATAATGGATGTTTAAGAAACTTCCATGAAAGGAGAGAAAACTCAAGGGAGAACATCAGAGCCAAAGCATAACTGGCAATGTGGGCCCTTGTCCTCCTTGAACTATGCCCTTGGCAGTTCAATGGCAGCCTGGCTCACTGGGCCTCAGCACTGCACAGATGTGGTTGCCACCTGTGAGCCAGCTGTGAGGACTTGAACGGCTTCTTCCTTGCCCTCGGTCTTAGCTACTAGTCTATGAAAATGGGCATACTATACACCTCCTAGGATTAGCATGAGGAGCAAATATGAAAACGTTCATGAAGGTATCTAGTACACTCAGCCTAGTGCACAATTGCTCAAGAAATACGCAGTTTCCCTTCCCTTTCCTTTCATGGTGAATTCTTACAGTGAGAGAATTTATTGCACAAATGATTCCCATTTAGCTCATAATGCTGTCACCTACACTTTGACCAACAGTTTAGCCCAGCGGTCATTTTCTCCCAGCTTGTTCCTTTAATTTTCTTCTTTCTCATCACTGCATAAGTACATGGGAAGCAGAACCCACTGATAACCAGCTTCTTCTCAGTGAGGTGACAGAAGGGTGAGAAATGTGACCTTGATCCTCAGTGGGCTGCGACTCCTTGGGGAGGATCCATCTGTCATCATCCACAGAGAGGAAGCAAAGCTTGTCATCAGCTTGGGTCCTGGAGGGGGCAGGCAGGGCAGTGGTGTGGTCCGGAAGTGCCATGTGAGCCCTTGGCCTTGGGACACTGCTTCTCTGGGTAAAGCTTAGCAAGCAGCCCGGAATGTCAGGGGTGTGCCACTGATACGGCCCCATGAGCAGCAGCTGACTTGCTAGTCATTGTGCTGTAGTGGGCCCATGGCCTGTCTGGAAGTCATGGCCCATTCATCTGGGCTTGACTCTGTGCACCCTTTGTCATCGGCACGCTGAGGGAGCTGGATAGGGAAACGTAAGCCCTCGTGGCTTTTGTATTTTTCTTCTGCAAGTGAAAGAGCACTAGAAGAGAATGACACTGGCATTGGGGACATCGATTTGGGCTAGCTGAGAGCCAGGATGCATGGTGGACTGGATGGGATGTGGGAAGGTGCTGTAGAAAGTCCTGTGGCGATTGCAAATCCATTTCAGACTGAAGCAGGAGAGATAGCAGAGTAGCAGTAACCTAAAGTGCGCCCCCTCCTGGTATGGAGGTGGGACTGTGTGTGGCCTGGGTGTTTATCGACAGACTGAGGTATAGCTCCTCTTATCCTTATCTTCTGGGGGTCTTGGTTCATTGTGTTTTATTGCTTTTCCTTAGTTTACCCCATCAAAAATTGGTTGATAAGGCCTACTTCATGTAGTTATTTCCAATGATTTAACTAAAGGAAACAAGATTCCCACAGCACCTATTGCAATACTTGGCCCACAAGTCATAGCTGCGTTACTGCTGTTGCTTCTGTGATTAACCTCAAACATCAGTATCTTGCTAGAAACATGGAGAACACCTGGATAGAAGCTTGGGTTGAGATTCTAATCCATTGCTTTGTAAAGGATAATCCATCCTCCCTTCTTTTGGGTGATTCCCCTCGCTTGCTTTGCTCTTTTCCCTCTATGCTGTAGTGTTCAGAACACCAGTTTCTCTTGGCTGGGTTTATAGCTAGAGCTGAAACTGTGCCTTGTGCTAAAGGGACACAGCCACACACACACAGCACCCCTTCCCCCAACCAAGAGCCACAGCCCACTTTCCAGACAGCTTACCTTTCCCATCCGATTTCTTTTGTACCCCACAGAGGACAGGATGCGGGATATAGGTGACAACTGCAGGGAAGAAGAATTTTCATTACAACTAGAGGCGGTCTCCCCATAGGGAGGCTCATTAGACCCTGGCACTGGTCTTCTGCGAAACTGGTCTTCCTAGTGGTTTTTCAGAATCAATTCTTTGTTATCTTTCTTATCAACAGTGTCTGTGCTGGTGGCAGTTTGGGGGCCAGATTCTCGTGCTATGATTTTATAATATGTGCCTTCTTCTCTTTACACTGGGCACAGTGTTCATATTTTTGATGAGGCCTGTCCTTCAAATTCACTTATTAAAATTGTCAAGGGAATTAGAAACATCTCACCGAATTGAGCTATCTTGCTGGCTTGGCAAAAAGAAGCCTCAGACTTAGGAATTGTGATTGATTTGTGCGGGATGCATTATAAATCCATCAAACAGGTTTGTGAGTTCCTTACTTAAGAATCTAAGCCACACAATCTAATTCCTATGTATGTTAATGAGCAATCCAATAAAATTGAATGGTAACCATTATATAGTATTTACAAAAAAATTCATCATTATTAACCTTCCCTTCAGAGAAAATATTGCTGTGAACACATTTTGCACCTTGTTAGAATTCTTTTGGGTTTGTAATGAGTGAGTCCGCTTTGGGCCAACATACGTCCAGGTCCCCAGGTTCAGCATAATGTGTTTTTAAGTGGCCGCATCATTAACCTTTGAAAAATGGAGGAAGTCATGGAAAAATTAACAAAGAAAAACTGCGCCATAGCAACTGCTGTTAGCAAAATCAGATCTCCTGCTGATAAATTATGGGAATTTTTTTTTCGAGTTCTGGTTATAGGATGAAAAAAAAAATGTGATTTCCATGACTCTTTTCCCTTCTCTGCCGATAAATGTTTTAAGTTGTTGAGATCTGCTATTTACCTTTGCTTGGGGGATATTTTACCACTTTCTGTCTCTCCCCTCTCCCCTTCCAGGTGGCGCATATGAAGTCAAGCAGCATCGCTTCTTCCGTTCTCTAGACTGGAACAGTTTGCTGAGACAGAAGGCGGAATTTATCCCCCAACTGGAATCAGAGGATGACACAAGTTATTTTGATAGTATGTGCATTATCTGACATAGGACACTGTTTGGCCTTTACTGTGTGTAAAAAAAAAAAAAATCATCTCCACTTTCCAGCCCTCCAGCTTCATACCTCTAAGTTCTAAACATAATGCTGCTTTGATAGAGATGTTCATCATTAAAGTAGCTAAATTAAAAGCGGACTTTTTGAGTATTACAACTGTTCCCAAACATTTCTCTGCAGCTCGGTCCGAGAAGTATCATCACATGGAAACTGAGGAAGAAGACGACACAAATGATGAAGACTTTAGTGTGGAAATCAGGCAGTTTTCCTCCTGTTCACATCGGTTTTCAAAAGTAAGTGAACCGGGGCATCAACACAGAGTGTCTGGGGGAATCTCCCACTGGCCAGTAGTCAGTATTCTATGCAGCTGGGCTGGATCCTAAAACCACCTACCTTTTATGGTATTTATGGTCTCCTGTGCTTAAAATTCCTTTTTGTTTAGGAAAAAATGGCCTGTCATCTTGATAATAAGGAGTCCCCACCCTCTATGGAAGTAGCTTTCTCTCTCCATAAATTGTCTTTTGTTTCTTTTGTTTTGTTTTTTGAGGCACAGACTTGCACACATAATCATCTCTTTGTGACAGCCATCCAACTGATGAATTTGCTTGCATGTCCCTTGTTCTAGCTAAGAGCCAGGCTATGGAGGCCTCATCCCATTTCTTTCATCTTATATTGAAGAACATGACTTCCTTGTGTGCAAGACCCTCTCCTAGGGATTACACTGAGCATGACACAAGGAGAAGGCTCAGTCCTAAACAGAAACAAATTTACCTGGGGACAGTTGGCTGTGGAATGGGAAAGTCTTGTAACTAGTAATAGAAATTATAAGTTATATTGAAAAGGCAGTTGGAAGCCAAGATAGGATTTTGGAAATGGTAGAATAAAATTGATGCTTGAGAAAGATGCCTTTTTACTGACAGTGGTAAGATTAAAAAACAAACAAAGAAAATAGTTTTGAGACAGGGTAGGGAAAACGGAAATAAACCTAGAGGGTACCCTCCCTCCCTCCTGCTATTTTTGGTTGCTACGTGTTTTCTGTTGCCATGGCATTTTGCATGATTATTGTTTAGCTTTTTGGGTAACATTTCGTGATTTTAAAGTGCTCTGCAGCTTTTTCTGAGTGATTACATTAGAGTGCATCTGCAAATTGGCTAGCACTACCCTATCTGTTTATGGGAATGACATAGAGGTAGGGATTTCCCTGGTGGCAAGTCAATCCCAGAGCCAGGACAAGTTTTACTAATTAAATGGGTGTTTCGAGCATGATCTGGTCTCTGGCCCCCAAAGCCTACTCTAAACACTGTTCCTTCTTTGCCTTAGAAAGTGTTTCATTTTACGTGTCTCCTGCTCTTTAGCCTAATCTTTTCCTCCTAATTCCAGGAGATTGTAGATCTGATGGCCATCCCCATGAGAGCAGCAAGTAACTGAGTAGGGACATGGGGCATGCTCCCCACACTGGGATTTCAGGACTCTGTTTTACCTCCCATCTTTCCTATGAGACAAGAGAGACTCAAAAATGGGCTAAGACAGCCGGGCACAGTGGTGCATACCTATAATCCCAGGTACTTGGGAAGCTGGGAAAGGAGAATCACAAGTTCAAGGCCAGTCTGGGCAACTTAGTGAGACCCTGTCTCAAAACTTTTTTAAAAAGGGCTGGGGATGTAGCCCAGAGATAGAGCACTTGCCTAGCAGTGTGAGATCCTGAGTTCAATTCCAATATCATGATAGATAGATAGATAGACAGACAGACACAGAGACAGATAGAAAGGAAGAGATAGACTAGATAGAGGAAGAGATGATAGATAGATACATACATACATACATACAGAGACAGATAAAAAGGAAGAGATAGACTAGATAGAGGGATGGATAGATGATAGATAGATAGATAGATAGATAGATGATAGATGGATAGATAGATAGATAGAGAGATAATAGATGTAGATAGACAGACCTGGGTTCAATCCCCAGTACCACAATAGGAAGGAAGGAAATGGGCTGAGACCTTGGGTTTGCCTAAGCTTGGATCCCCTTCAGGAATCCCAGTACCAACATAGGAAGCTGCCTGCCTGTGTATGTGATTTGTAAGACAAATAATATGTCTGGCTCTTATAACCAAGTATGTTCTGCAACCCTCCCTTCCCCCAGTGGTCGTTCCCACCCCCACCCAAGTCTTGAATCAGATAATTTATTCTTCTCATTGCACTCAATTTCAATTCATTTTTCTTCTTCCTACCCCTGACTGGTAGCCATTAAACCTTTTTTCTCTGTTATTTTCTTTTTCTGATTGACTTCATGGTTAAAAAGTAATCTAAGATGTGCATTGATCCTGAGGCCTAGAAACCCCAATGCATCTATGGATTTTTGTTTGCAGATACAAAGTCCATGAGATATGGTGAGAGAGGGGGATGAATTCAAAGCTCCCTACTGCAATCACACACACACACACACACACACCCCTGCACACAGACCCTTCATCTCAGGATTCAAGTAAATTGCAAGTGCTTTCCTAATACCCGGTCCCAGTTCACACTTTAGAGTTACTCTCAGTTTTTTCTCCCAAGACTTGAGTGTTTTTCTGACAAGTTCTGTCTAGAAGATATTAACAAGCACTGATTATTTGCCTTCCAGGTTTTCAGCAGTATAGATCGAATAACTCAGAATTCAGGAGAAGAGAAGGAAGACTCTGGGGACAAAACCAAGAGCACTGCTTTGCCATCCACGGAAACATTAAGCTGGAGTTCGGAATATTCTGAAGTGTATGTGAGATGCTTCCTAAGTAGTATCATAAACTGTAGCTGCGAGAGCAGTGGTTCCTAAATCCTAGCAAGCATCAGAATCACCTGGGGACCCTGTGAAGACACAGGTGGCCGTGCCCATCCCAGAGCCTCTGGTCCAGTGGATCTGGGATGGGTCCTAAGGATGTGGATTTTTTGTTTTGTTTTGTTTTTGTTTTGGTACTGGGAATTGAACCCAGGGGCATTCTACCGCCAAGCCCTTTTTTATTTATTATTTTTTTTTATTTTGAAATAGGGTCTCACTAGGTTGCTGCAAGTCTCACTACATTGCTGAGGCTATCTTCAAACCTGCCATCCTCCTGTCTCATCCTCCCAAGTACTGGGATTTACAGGAGTGTGCCACCACGACTGGCTGAGGATATGTGTTTCTAATAAGTTGCCTGGGCATACTGATGCTGCCAGTCTGGGTATCACACCTAAGAACTGTTGTACTAGATGTGTCTTGGTTAGGGGTATCCAAGTCCCATTTTTACCTGTTTTTCTCCAAAATTCACCTTTAACAGTTTCCTAGTGTGTATGTATGACTTTGTCTTTGTTTTTAATCAAGGCAACAGTTATCAACATCCAACTCTTCAGATACTGAAAGCAACAGACATAAGCTCAGTTCTGGCCTGCTTCCCAAACTGGCTATTTCAACAGAGGGAGAGCGAGACGAAGCCGCCCCCTGCCCTGGAGACCCCCATGAGGAGCCTGAAAAGCCAGCCCTTCCTCCTGAAGAGTGTGCTCAAGAGGAGCCTGAGGTCACCACCCCAGCCAGCACCATCAGCAGCTCCACACTGTCAGGTAAGCCCCTGGGCACCGCCTGCCACCCTCGTCCTCCAGCCTGAGAAGGGGCTGAGTGTGCCGAGTCCCAGAGCCAGCTAGGCACGGATGGGGGTTTATACTCCTCGACTCCAGCCACGGCCCTACTTCTGGGGCTTGAGGGACAAGCTCCCGAGATCCGAGGTCAACTGTCTCAGACCCCTCTTCAGTGCGTGGCCATGCAGCAGGCTGTTCTGGCTCCAGCCTGACCTTAAGGCCAGCCTTTTCTTTCACAGCAGCTTCCCTGGGACCCTTGGGTGGCAGTCAGAACCTCCTAGCAGAGCATGTTGTCAGCTGTCCATGAAAAGGCATCCCTTGTGGAGTTGCATCCAACTCGGAGTTCAGAGCAATGGATAGTATCAATAGTCAAATCATCAAAATTACCCTCGAGAATGTCTTGAGTCCCCATAAGGGACACTACAAAGCCAGCTTTCCCTCTAGCACCGACTGGATGGTGGCTTCTTTGAGGGAGTTGGCTTCTGTTAGGGCATCATGGTGTACCAAACAACTTTTCTCTGCACACTAGACTCACACTGGACATAGCAAGATGCTTATGCCATGAGGCTCACAGACACCTTCAAGAGCATCTAGGACTGAGGAGGGGAAGGAGTCAGAAATACCAATACAATCCCAATAGGCTTCTTAGGTGCATATAAAATAACTCTACTGCAGACCAGACATACTTCCACGTCTGTGGGTGACTGGAGCAAGAGACTCCTAAGGTGTCTTTGCCTATTTGGGAGTCAGTCAAGCCCTTGAGCCTTACTTTGACAGCTTTCTTGTAATAATGCTTTTATCTGGAGCAACCTTCCTGACCACAGGAATAGTGCCTTCACAGGTGCCTGAAGTACTTAATGTTACATCAGTACTTGCTGGCCCTTAATGATGGAGGTATTCCCCTCAGATAATCATACCTACACCTTCCTCAGAACAAGCCTTTGAGGTGTATTTAAAATATCATTTGATTTATACAGATTTTACACACAGCATGTTCTTCTAGAGATCATGTGCAATTTTGCTTTTTCAAAAAATGAAGCATGGATATGGCTTAGGGTTGCTATAATAAATGTTTTCATTAAGCTATATTCAATATACTAGTCTGATAACCATAAATGATTCTAACATTTTTCAGCTAATTGAATATTGATAGTGTAAAAAAAAACAAAGTTCACAGGCTAGATTTATTTCAGAAAAGTTTGTATCTGTAAAGCTTCATATATGCTTATAGTTGATCGTGGGGAAAAATGATGTTGGACTTTCTTTTTCTCCCTTTTCACCTCAGTTCTGTTTCCATGTTGGATAATTCCACTTATTGTGTGAAGCCAAGAGAATAGCAATGTGAAAGTAGTATAGTAGAAACATATTACTATATGCTTCCTGGCCATTTTTAGCTCATCTTGGTACTCAAATCAAATGTAGATAGTACGGTATTTTATATTCCTAGTTACAAAGGTCTCCATCTGGTTCTTAGAGTATATCTCCTCCATTTAAAATCGATTCTTAACATGGCGAGTTGTTCACTGTCTCTTAGGATCTTCAGCTTACTATCAGAAAGGTAGGAGGTGAAGGGAGGGGAAGAGTGTCTAAGCACTTGATTGATTACTTTCATAATTAAAAAAAATCTGCCTGGGTCCTGCCATGCATTTTGATTAATAGATTCAAACCACCTTTCTCTCTCTCTCCCCCATACACACACTAAAAATAATCAAAGACCTTGGGGGCTGTACAGAATAAAGAGATGAGCTGATTTGCTTATAGCCAAGGGTAATTAGGGAACCTGAAAACCGTGACTGTAGTAAAATTAAATTTGTTGATTTTTATATTGCTCCACCATCAAAAAGAAGGAACCCTTGACATTTAGAGAACATTAAGGTGACATTATCCACCATTGGCAGAAAAGAAGCACACGCTTCTGTGCAGTGCTGCAAAATGAGATGGCAGTGCAAGAGGGACGGATGGATGCAAGAAGAGAAGGTTGTGCATCCGCACTCTCCCATTTAGGAAAACACAACTTTATCCCTGCTTTTGTTCTTTCATGACTACATTGTATATGAATCCTCAGTAAGTCTTAATCGTAGATGTGGTGTTCAACTGTACCCAACAATGATGTACTGTAAAGAGATTCAGCTCTTCTTCTTACACTTGTCAGTGATCCTGTTCAAACCCAATTAGAAAGAGAAAGGAAGTGCATAACTCACCAAAGCTAAGCTTGAGTTTTGTGAGATGAAGTTTTCAACTGTGAAGCAGTTTTTCAATCAAGTCCTTCAAACTGCTAATTTCCTTAAGGAAATGGAATGGATACACTGTTAAGTGAGAACACATTTAACAGAGAGGAGTTTTAAAAAGACTGTTAGTATTTGCCTTGAGATTGTCTTCTTTCATTGGCAGATGGGTGTCACATGGAAGTCCATGAACCTTTTCCTGTACATATCACACAGCCAGGAAGTGTGCTATGTCCATACTGCCTTCCCAAGTCTCAGGCTTCCCTTAGCTTAGACCAGAGCTCCAAGGTCTATGTCACCTCTGTGAAGCAGAGCCAGAGTACAGCCGCGTAGTCAAGGGATGTGCATACAGCAGTATAACTGAAATAACGGTCAAATTAGGCCAACTCTTTCCTGGGCAAAGAATGTCACATGGTCAGCACTGTAAATGTGCTGGCTGGCCTTTTTTTTTTTTGCAGTTCTGGGGATTGAACCCAGGGGCGTTCTACTTCCGAGCTACTTCCCCAGCCCTATTTTTTATACTTTATTTTGAAACCGGGTCTCACCAAGTTGCAGAGGGCCTCACTAAGAAACCAGGTCTCACCAAGTTGCAGAAGGCCTCACTAAGTAGCTGAGGCTGGCCTCGAACCCGGATCCTCTGGTCTCCACCTCCCAAGTACTGGGATTACAAGCGTGCACCACCATACCCAGCCTGGCTGGCCTTTTAAAGGACTATTTAGAATGTTGTTAGCCGGGTGTGGTGGCACGCACTTGTAATCGCAGTACTTGGGAGACTGAGACAGGAGGATTGCAGGTTCGTGGCCAGCCTCAGCTACTTAGTGAGGCCCTCTGCAACTTAGTGAGACCCTGTTTCAAAATAAAGAATAAAAAAAAATAGGTCAGGGGGTGTAGCTTGGAGGCAGAATGCCCCTGGGTTCAATCCCAAGTACCACAAAAAAAAAATGTTGTTACATAATCTGCATGGATTATGGATTTTAAGATGACCATGGAATTGGTGATTTGTAAGCACAGGAGGCTTATGGTATAGAATTTACAATCCTACTTTTCTACCTCATAAATATATTAATGAGATCTGCTTTGCCTCTTCTGGATGGATGAGACTGTATGATCAATGATTTTTTACTTAAAGAAAATAGAAAACTGGTAACTGGAGAATAGAGTAGGAGAAACCAAAATGGGTTGCTGCTCTATTTGTCTGTGCAACTCAGCCCCTCGCTGCACCAGAGAACTTCCCTTACTCCACCTCTGTCCTTCTTCATTGCTGCATCCTCCTGGATGTTTATGTTCTCTTGAGAAAAGTCCTGTTTTATTGCATTTTAAAATAACTCCAGTTTATATTGAGGGTTAATAAAGTTAAAAATAAAGAAGGTTTAGAGTCATAGAGGGGATGGAAAATAACTTGAGGGAGGAGCAGTGTATGACACGCTGTCTAGATTAAAAGCCAGAAGATGAAGTGAGCTGTTGAGGGATGTGGCAGGAAACATCCCGTGTCTTGTCCTGTGAAACTTGCAAGGAGCTTAGAGTGGAAGGAGGTGCACACCACGGGAGAAGTCAGAGGCAATGCTTTCTGGACTCTTGCACAAGTGACACACCTGAGCCTACTGCTAGGAAGATGGTGGCAGGTGGCACAAGCCTGCAGAGGGACTGAATCAGCCACCTGTGCCAAAGGTATTAGCAGCACTGAGGATGGTCATTATTATCATAGTACAAAGTGGGTGGCCACTGCACTCCTTAAGGTAATGCTGGGTCCATAGCATGGCCACTCCTGGAGGGCCGGGATACATGGGTTCTGAAACTGAAGACTGTAGAAAGTAATTTATTCCTCTAGTTAAATGGAATCATCAATGGAGAATTTGGCAGATTTGTGTGCAAAGAGAGTGGAGCCTGAATGGATACCTCTTCGTCTCCTCCTCCCCCATGTTACCTTTCTCAAACCAGTCCTGTGTTTTTCATGTTGCCCTGATGCTGTACAGACTTACCGGCTACACGGGAGCACATTTCCCTGCGTATGTTTTTCCTTCTCTCTCTCTCTCTCTCTCTCTCTTCCCATCCCCACCTCTCCTACCCTAGATATTCCTGAACGTGTTTATTCCTTCTTCTTTGTACAGTTGGCAGTTTCTCAGAGCACTTGGATCAGATAAATGGACGAAGCGAGTGTGTGGACAGTACAGATAATTCCTCAAAGCCATCCAGTGAACCCGCTTCTCACATGGCTCGGCAGCGATTAGAAAGCACAGAAAAAAAGAAAATCTCGGGGAAAGTCACAAAGTCCCTTTCTGCCAGTGCTCTGTCCCTCATGATCCCAGGAGGTAGAGAGACACCCTCTCGCATGAAATTGTGTGATTTGTGCATGTGATCCCCTCCCTCTCCCCCAGTTTGGAATGCTGATTGAAATGCAAGATTGCTTGAAGCATAAGGGGTGGTATCCCAGGAGAGCTCTCAAGAGCTGCTGCTTGCGGACCCCTGGATTCTGCCTGCAGGACCTCTGGGCCTCCCAAAGAGCATGTGCGGTCTTCTTCATCTCACATTCTCTCTCAGGGAATGAGAGGGGCTTCCTTCCATGAAGACTTATTTCTTTTGTTTTGTTTTCTTTTCTTTTCTCCCCCCCACCCCTGAATGATTTTTCTTCTCTACACTATGTATCATTTATATACTTTACAGAGCTGTTTACAGCATCTGTGTTGGAAAAGCTAAGCATAGTTTTTCTCACTTAAGTAATGAGGAAATAGACACAGAGAACGTAAGCTTTTCATTTCTGGAGACACAGAGTGTCACACCTGGCAATGAAATTATAAGTTCTCCCAACCCTGTGGGTTGAGCTCTGCTTCCTCCTACTGGTAGTCATATCCTTCTCTGCCCTGTTTTGGAAAACTGGGCTTAATTATGGTTTTGTCAGATCACAGTGTTTTTCTGCAACCTGGGCTTGCCTCTCCCGATTACGAAGTCTAGTAATTCCGCTGGCGGAGATGAAACGTCCACCCTGGTGGCTGTGATGTCACTCAGCGGGCAGCAGGAAGTGGGCACCGACTCATGTTGCAGATGGCTTGTATCTGGAAGAACACAGAAAAGGGATTGCTTACACTTTTAAATTTTCTTATTTGTACAAAAGGGAATTTGATTTAAACAAATGCTCACTTGGGGGTAATGCTCGCTCTAGCATATCCCGTCTCTGGGAGATGTCCCATTTAGCACTACAAAACAGACACCTGTCTCCCTAGTCTTAAGGACCCTTCATAACCTGAAGATGTGGCCCCAGGGCAGCTGCACAGCAGGACGGTAAGTTTGGTATGGTCCAGTCCACTTTGGGAAGCAGGAGAGAGAGCCCACACTTTGGTAAAGTAAGGAAGCCATTCAGTTGGGGAGATGAGGGAGATCACCGTGGGGTAGATGATGGTGGCCCTTATCAGTGTGAACTGTGTGTCTGCTCTGTCCTCATCCCACTGGTTTGTTGCAAGATTCCCTTTATCTGAATATTTGATTAGACAGAGGGTAGCGAAGAGGGACCAGGATGCCACAAGAAGTCAGAGTGAAGGAATGCAGGTAGCGGCATGCTTAGCTTTGCTCTTCTTTGGACAACATAAAACTTGGAACCTGGGTAGTGTGGATACTTTCCACTTACTGTGGTCATCGTGGCACCCACTGCACCCCAGGGAGTCCTAGTAGCATTGGGCACTTTGTAGCCTGGTGCCAACTAAGCTCACACTCCAAACTCAGCATCCTCTGTAGTTTACTCTGCCTTTTCTCAAACACACACTTAGAATTTCACATGACTAGTTAAGATCTGTTTTGATTCACATAGATAGAACAGTTACACTAACTACAAATTAAAAGTGTATTGCCAGGCATGGTGGCACACACCTATAATCCCAGTATTTGGGAGGCTAAGACAGTAGGATGACAGGTTTAATGCCAGGTATAACAAAATACCTTAGACTAGGTAATTTATAAATGACAGAATTTATTGTTCACAGCTCTGGAGGCTGGGATGTCCAAAATCAAGGCACCAACAGATATGGTATCTAACAAGGACTTGTTCCTCATAGAGGGACCTCCCCCATATTCTCTCAGGCAGAATAGATGACCAGCTTCCCTCGGGCCTCTTCCTTAGGGATACCAACCACATTCACAAGAGGCAGAGCCCTTGCGCTCTTACCACCTCCCAAACATCCCCCCTACTAAAGACTATCATCATGGAGGTTGGGTTGCAACATATGGATTTGGGGAAGGCACATTCAGAACATAGCAGTTTGCTTATAAAAACAGAGCAGATTGATGTTTTAGAAGATGAACCGAGTTGCTCTTAAAATTTTTCTATCACACCACCTGCCTTATCCTGGAAGGAACCATGTTAGATTTGCAGGTAATATATGAAGAGAATCAGTTGTCGCTATAGTGATGGGACATTCTTTTATAGAGAAGTCACTGCATTCATGTTTTCTTGATTAAAATTTATTAGTCACTACTTGTTCAATAAAAAAAAGAAAAATCAGCTAGTAGACTCATCATTGCTTTCCTGGTCAAGTGTGTTTGGAAAGGACCATTTTTTAAATTGTTTAGTATAAGACTTGGAACCAGAAAGTAGCTAATCTTTCTGTCTTTTAGTGTAGAGAACTAAGAAATCATAAATTTAGAGTATTAATTGAAAAGTTAGTTAAAAATAGAAACACTATGATGTTTCCTTGACAGACTTCAGCTTTGAAATTCATGCCAGTTACCAATCTAACCCTTTCTGCATTATTCTTCTTCATTTTGCCACTGGAAGTGAGTGGGCTAGTTTTGTGGCCAGGCTCCCATGGGGAGGGCTGGCTGCATGGATGTTTGTGTGCCCAGGATTGGCTCTGATGGCTGTTTTTTTTTTCCTTGCAGACATGTTTGCTGTTTCTCCATTGGGGAGTCCGATGTCACCCCACTCCTTGTCCTCTGACCCTTCTTCTTCACGAGATTCCTCTCCCAGCCGAGATTCTTCAACAGCTGCTGCCAGTCCCCATCAGCCCATTGTGATCCACAGTTCAGGGAAGAACTATGGGTTCACCATCCGAGCCATCCGGGTGTATGTGGGAGACAGCGACATCTACACCGTGCACCATATTGTCTGGGTAAGACCAGCAGTTTCATGCTCACTAGCTTTCATTTCTGGCCAGACTGGAGAATGGGCCAGATGACTGAAGCAGAGTTGATATCAAGCATATTTTCTGTTCAGCTGACATTTGGGACCTGTTTCCTTTTCTTTTTTAGTGTTCTTTCCCTTTAGCCAAGTAGTAGAATTGGATTTAGCAAAAACTAATCATTTCTCTTAATTCTGTCCAGTTTCCATATCTGATTGTCCATTCTTACATACCAAGCTGACAGATAGTCATGGATAATCTTATTTCCATCCTTTCATTTTTTCCAGTCTTGTTTTTTAAAACTGCATTCTAATTTCCTTGAAATTTTTTTGAGGAAACATAGGAATTATCCTATTTTAGAACAATGACCGAATAGGAACCATGCCTTTTTCATACCCTGTCAGGAGCTTAGGATCCTTTGTGAATTGCTCAGAATATACTACCAGAAGAAACAGTAGGTAGTTAGGGTGGTTGTTCATTTGCTTACAAATCTATACTCTCATCTTGGACTTTAGAATGTAGAAGAAGGAAGTCCAGCGTACCAGGCAGGACTGAAGGCTGGGGATCTGATCACGCACATCAATGGAGAGCCGGTGCATGGACTCGTCCACACGGAGGTCATAGAGCTCCTGCTAAAGGTATTGTCTGTTTATGCCATGGCCATTGGGAGTAGGTGGGCATCTCAAAGGAACTAGTACCAAGGACTCAGTTTCTCTATGGTCCCATGCAGTTTCATTACTCAAAGATGTTTGGAATTCTAAGGTTTAATGTAAAGACAAATTATTAGGAATGTTCTGGTTTTACATTGTGAAAGAATGTCCTTATATCTGCATACTCACTCCCTAATTTCACATCTCACTCTAAATAGTAAGAATTATCTTTGTTGAGTTATGTGGTAGAATCCATTTGGGAATCGCCTGTCCTGGAGGTGATTTTCTTCAAGAACTGTCAGTAGGTTTTATCCTCGTATAGTAGGAGACAAAATAGTATTAAACTCTAAGGTCAGAACTAAAGGATTAGTCTGGGAGTTGGAGCTCCTTCAAAAGAATTGTGAGTATATGCACATGTACTTTAAATGATAAAAATAAGAGGTAGCAGAAGAGGAGCTTTAGCAATTACTAGGCTTCCCTCCCTCTACATACAGACATTTAAACTAATATAAATGGGGATTAGTTTTTGCCCAATAGGTAAGCTGAATGGAGCTGTAGAGTGAGGTCACAGGAAGCGGGTAGGTGAATGGAGAGAGCAGAGTGTGCGCTGGTCCTCCCAGGCAGCTCTTGAGTTATTTACCACCTGCCAACCCCAGAATATGAATTCATAGATCCAAATATGGGAGAATGCAAATTTGATTTTAGATTTTCTCAGGAAAAGAAAGCTGGTTTGTCTGTGATGGGGAATGCAGTCCCTGCTTGTAGAATTATTTTAGAAACCCACAGATTTCTAGATGATCTGTTGCTTCTTGGGCACTGTACTCAGGCTCTGTAAGGGGTGACCAGCCAGAGAGATGTGAGCCTCAAAGAACCCGCAGTCTATTTTGGGAGCCACAGTATAAATGCATATAAGCATAAACCCATACACATTTTTTTTTTTTTGCGGTACCAGGGATTGAACCCAGAGGTGTTCTACCTCTGCGCTACACCCCCGGCCCTATTTTTTATACTTTATTTTGAAACCGGGTCTCACGAAGTTGCGGAGGGCCTCACTAAGTAGAGAGAAAGAGAAACAGGGAGAGAGAGAGAGAGAGAGCTGAGGCTGGCCGCAAACCCGGATCCTCCGGTCTCCGCCTCCCAAAGTACTGGGATTACAAGCGTGCGCCACCACGCCCAGCTCGCTCATACACATGTTTTAAATAACATTTATTCAGACTCACTATAGAGGGCTGGGGATATAGCGCAGTGGTAGAGCACTTGTCTGGCATGCACAAGGCCCTGGGTTCCATCCCCAGCATGGCAAAAAGTATTTCAGAACCAGACTGACTGTAGTCCCCTGGTTGTAGATGTTGGTGGCACAAGAGTTAAGGGATGATCTTTGCCCGTGAGAAGTATGGGAGAATATGTGGGAAAAGAAAAGACATTTTTGTGTGTGTGTGTGGCCCTGGGGATTGAGCCCAGGGGCATTCTACCTCCAAGCTACACCCCCGGCCCTATTTTTTTGCTTTTATTTGGAAATAGGATCTTGCTAGGTTGATTAAGCCTCACTACTTGCTGAGGCTGACCTCAAACCTGCAATCCTCCTGTCTCAGCCTCCCAAGTACTGGGATTACAGGCATGTGCCACCATGCCCGGCAGAAAAGACAACTTAATTAGCTCTAGCAGAGGGAGGAATGTCATACTTTTGGAGAAAACATTTTGCGAGTGGGGGACGCATCTCAGGGAAGTGACTCTGAGATGGAAGTTGAAAGAAAGAGGGGAATTTTGAAGGCACTACAGGGAAGTTGGGTGCACAAATCCTTCAACACCAGATGCAGTTCAACGACTTCTTCCTCCTTTCTCTGTCATTCTCTCAGCCTGCACAAGGGTACTTTTCAAGAGACTGGGGAGTCCGGCCTCATTCCCAGAAGCAGTAGTGTGTGTATCATGAGGTCTAGTGTGAGGTAGTAGATAGGAAGCTATGGCTATTGATTAATTCACAGCATTAATGAGACTTTGCTCTTGGCTCAGGACCCATGAGGATTTGAGAATCAATAAGTTTGTGGAATAAAGATGAGCCCTGGGGTTCTCCTTTGCTTGCCATCCAGAAGTTGCCAGGGGAGGACAAGGACCACATGTGTCCCGATTCATGTCTTGTTGCCCGTGCCATTCAGTTTGGTAGCAAAAGCCTTAAGATGACTGGGGTTAGCCTACACTTCTGCCATATGGCTACTAGGTAGAAACAAACCACTTCTAGCCCCAGCATGGATAAGACCTGAGGTTTTAAGTCAGCACCTGTCTCTGATAATGGTCTTAATCCACCTGGGATGGAGTGACACTCTCAGTCAAGTGTGCCAAAAACTGAAGATAGAGCAAGACTGCCAACTTTGAGATGCCTTGGCTGTGAAAGCCACCAAAATGGCCGCAGACTACCCAAAACACAAGTCAAGAAGAAATGCAAAGATTCATGAGTCTCACTAGCTGCTTCTCCCACAGTACTTGATCCTGTGAGCCCTGGTAACCCATCACTGGCTCACCCAGCTGCCCTTTGTGGATAAGAGTCCAGGAAGCTGGTGGGTTTCTCCCTTTGTCTCCTTTATTTAATATGCAAGCCTTTCTGGTTGGCAGAGACTGCAAGGGTAGGCAGACAAAGGAGCTTGCCAACTTTAAAACACTCCTCGACACCTTGTCTACCCACCTTGACCTCTGGTGTGAGAGAACAACTCAGTGTGCTGTAGGTGGGCTTCTCTTAGCTGTCACTCATCCTGCTAGAGCATTCCTAAGGATTGGCATTACTGATTAAAAGTGTTAAAAGGATTTTAAATTGCTATATCTTGCCTTCTACATTCTATATAATAGTGTTACATGCAAAATAGCTCCTGGCACAGCATATCTACTCATAAAAACAGAAGAAAAACTAAACTGAAATATGTATATTGAGGAATATACATTTTCTATTTGGCTGAACCCTCAATGACCACTTTCATGATGTATCTTGTATCTTAATATGATTCTGAATTTTAAAACCTTTCTTCTCACTTTTGTGAAGTTTGAATACGTATTTCCCGTAAAGGTTTCTGCAAGGTCTCTTAGCAGAGTCAGGTGGCCCTGTGTATAACATGTGGCCTCATCTGGTTACGGAGCAGCTTCTGCAGCCTCGCGCCTTCATCCCGGGATCCAGTCACTGTGTCGCTGAAATTGCTTGAGCATCGTGGGGTGGGGAGCTCTGGCACCCTGTGAGGCCGTGCTGGGCTCTACCACACGCCCGAGGAGAGGACCCTGCCTGGTTCATAAAGGAAGCACTCAAGAGGAGTAACTAGTGCAATAAAACAACGAGGATGCAAGGGATTTAATTATCTTCCCAGTGAACTGTGTAATCATGCAGATTTCTTCCAAATTTAACCAGCGGTTCTTGAACAAAGAGCGTAAAGCAACTTGTATCCACCATGGGCTCCCACGTGCCATCTCGGGCTCAACATCAGGGTGGCGGCTCTGGCCCAGCATTCTTGGTTGCTGTTACCACCATGTTTTATATTTGCAAAGTACTTATTAAATCTCAAGGCATCCTTAGGAAAAGGTGGGGAAAATCACAAAGTAGGGCTATATGTATATATTTGAAAACACAGATAATATTTATCTTTTACATTATGAAAATAGTATTTTCTGTTTCATCGCTTCACATTTGCTCTCATTTCCCCTTCCAGCTTCAAAGTGGATCTGCTACAGAAGCTCTAACCTCCATGTTCAGGGAAACTTGTCCCAAGTCACTCAGCATCCTAGATGAATAGGCTCTTACAGACCATTCTATAAGACTATCCTAGTTCGACTCTCAAGTGGCAACATGACTCCTTCATGCCTTTCCTGCCACAGGAGTTAGCCACCTTCGTTTGTCCTTTAGGCAGCAGTCTAAGAGAACTTCATAAATAGATTGAAATCACTCTTCACTCCTTACAGTTAAGGGTGGAGATCCCCTGCTCATGTGACAACCTACCAGACCTGACTTCTGTAATCCAAGAAACCTTCTATTCAGCCAGGTTGCTTTATTAGTGTAGCATTACTTTAAAACTGCAATGCATAAGAGAAACCTTAAAACTTCACCAGCACTTGCACTGGGGAGCTTCTAGATACTCAAATGGGGACCACCAAATAGCATTGTGACCATCTTCACATCTGTTGAGTCCCTGATGTGTAGAGCATCGTGTGAAAGGCTGCAGTAGTCACACAAAAATGACACATAAAAGCCGGGCGCATCAGCACATGCCTGTAATCCCAGTTCTTGGGAAGCTGAGACAGGAGGATCGCAGGTTCAAGGCCAGCCTTGAACAACTTAATGAGACCCTCTTGCAAAATAAAAACTAAAAAGGGCAGTACAAAAAAAAGACACATAAAAATAACAGCCAATGAAGGAAGAGCACCTGGTACCTGCCAAGCTCTGTTGTGTTTACCCAAATAGATGCATATAACCCTCATAGCTTCCCAGTGAGGTAGATGCCGTAAATATAAATGTCCCCATTTTACAGATGAAAAAAAACAAAGCAGAGAGAAGTTAACAAAGCAGCCCGGCCTATTTGCCCTATTTGCTAGGGAGGAGCAGAAGATGATTGGCAGTCAGGCTCAGGAGCTCTGGAGCCTGCACCTTCAACCCACACAGCAAACTGCTCTGCATGTGAAGTCTCTGATGGTTGATAACGTGTAGTCTAACGTCCATGGGGAAACAGTGGCAAGACCAGACTATAATCAAAGTATTAATCATAAGGAACACACCATAAACACTACAGAAGGAGGAGAGATGGCTTTCCACTAGGATGCATGGGAATGGGATTGGAGAATGAGGGCTTATGTGTACAGGGCTTTGAAAGATGAGCGGAGATTCAGCGTATGGAAAAGGGCGCGCAGGACACCCTAGGCGACAGGAAGAGGCGTGCAGACACAAGGGTAGGGATCTCAAGGTGTATGAGGTGTACAACGAGCCAGCAAGGTGGAGCCTGGGTTGGTGGGAGGTAAGGCATGCAAGAAGGCTGGGGCTGGGGTGAACAGTGGGAGCAGGGCAAGGGCTCTGGGATGCAGGAAGAGCCCATCCCCCACCTGTGCTTGCAGAGAAAGGCAACAGTGGAGCTCAGTTTGTTAGCAAGGCCCACTGATAAGCTAACAGAGCCAGGCTGAGAGAAGAGACTGAATAGCCTGACTGCTATTGTAGTCAGTTCAGCCAGCTTAAAATAATTTCCCTCCCACTGTGCACTAATCAGGAAGAGAGTTTTAAAGTAAGAGTGAATTAACTGCACATTAACAGTCTGCTGGCTACATTTCTGTTGTTGTTGCCGTTATCTTTTAAGCAAGTGCCACAGAATTTCTTTAAGAGGTCGCTCATTCATCAAGAGAAGTTAATTGAGAATAAACCTTGGTGAGCTACAGGGAGAATTTGGGTAGCACTTGCTATAGCTAGTTGGATCCACCAGGTGGCAGGCTTCACAAGTAGCACCTATTTTTTGTTCAATCATTTACCATTTTTCTAGCTCTTAATGTTTCTAACCTAATATTTGCACTCTACAACCTTTGTGTACGTCCCCTTAGAGAAGTTACCTTTGGTGTATGTGCATAAGTCAAAGGAAATGTCCTCTGAAAGAGACATATGTAAAAAAGAAGAGAACCGAGTTTGGACTTTATCGGGGCCGAGGGTATTTGTACAGAACCTAGTGGTGTGCTTTCATTTACCCAGCCGTGCTCCTCACTGTCTCATAATGACAAGTGTTCAGGATTTGTATTATTTGTTTTATACAATTTTATGATGGCCTTATATAATTTTATGATTTTTGTCTCAATGATCTGATACTTTGACCATGCCTCATGTTAATCAGCAGTGGTTTTCTCTCCACCACTGGTAATAAGCACAGGCAAGCACTGTGCCAGGCCCAGGAGAGGTGGGGCGGAGCTCACCGGGCCTGCCCATGGTGGGTGGGGAAGGAGGAGCACTGGGGGTGAGGGATAAGAGAGACAGGCATGGGCAGGTACCTTAGACTCTATGACCTTGGGGAGGAAGACTCTCAGGGTCTCTGATTCTGTTGTCCTTACTGCAAAGCAAGGATAATAATCCCTTCTCACCTCATGGAGCTGTGAAACATGACTTGGTTGTGAAAATAAAGAGAATATATGTGAAAATGGTTTCAAAATCAGTCAGGTGAAGTGGTGCATGCCTATATAGTACTTGGGAGGCTGAGAAAGGAGATCGCAGGTTCGAAGCCAGCTCAGCAATTTAGCAAGACCCTGTTTCCAAATAAAAAATAAAATAAGGTTGGGGGTGTAGCTCAGAGGTAGAATGCTCCTGTGTTTAATCCTCAGCACTGCAAAAGAAAAAAAAATCAAATTGAGCTTTCAAAATGCCAGGTGGCACGAATAGCCTCTTTAAATAGAAGATCTGAGCGTCAATGCTACATTCCATAGAAATGAGTAGAACTGTATTCAGTCTTGGGTGGCTCATGCGATAGAACAGCCGGATGATCATTATGGCTCTGTGTGTCCACTCTGTGTAGGAATGTGGAAAAGAATTGAAAGAACTTCATTGAGCCAGGCATGGTGGCACACGCCTGTAATCCTAGTACTTGGGAGGCTGAGACAGGAGGATCACAGGTTTGAAGCCAGCCTCAGCAACTTAGCCAACTTAGCAAGTTCTGTCGGGGGTATAGTTCAGAGGTATAATGCCCCTGGGTTCAATCCTGAGCACCAAAAAAAAAAAGAACTTCAACTTTAATGAAAGATGAACTGCAACCATGTTTGTGACCTCTTTCCTTCACAATGAGAAAAATTATAATTTCATCCACATTCCATACAACCTTCAGTAGTAGAGCTTACATGCATACTATTCAAAATATCTATTTAAAAAATAAATAGCCAAGCATGGTAGCACACACTTGTAATCCCAGTACTTGAGAGGCTGAGACAGGAGGATCACAGGTTCGCGGCCAGCCTCAGCTACTTAGTGAGGCCCTCTGCAGCTTTTTACCCTGTTTAAAAAATAGGGCTGGGGGTGTAGCTCAGAGGTAGAATGCCCGGTATTGGGATTACAAGTGTGCATCACCACACCCGTCTTAATTTTTATTTTAAAACAAGGTCTCACTAAGTTGCTGAGGGTCTCACTACGTTGCTGAGGCTGGCCTTGAACCTATGATTCTCCTGTCTCAGCGTCCGAAGTATTGGGATTACAGGCATGGGTCACCATGCCCAGTTAAAATTTTCATCTTGTTCAAGTTCAAACCCCACTTTTCCTAAAATATTTTCTACAAATATGATATTAGGTATGACAAGACCAAGACTTTCCAATGCTAAACTGGAGGTATGGCATAAAAAAATCATTGTCTAAAGAAATACAAATAACTAAAATAAGAGAACATCAGTTTACAAGAACTGAAAATTAGAAAATAATAGCCATAGGGAGATAAAGTAAATTTTGATTCACCAAGTGATAGAGTATATTATGCAGCCAATAAAAATTGGGTTCTTAAAGAATATTTAACAAAGGGAAAGTTTTTCAAAATCATACAATATAAAATAAAAACCACATAAACCTATAAATATAATAAGAGTAAAATTGTTTATAAACTATGTCTATATTTATTTATTATTTATTTATTTATTTATTTATACATGCCTGAAAAAAGACCAGCAGCAACTGGGGATATAGCTCAGTGGCAGAGCACTTACCAAATGTGCATGAGGCTCTGGGTTTGATCTATAGCACCAAAAAAAAAAAAAAAAAGAAAAAGAAAAAGAAAAGAAAACCAGCTAGAAATACATTGAAATATTACCAGCAGGGTGGCAGGTTTCTCAATGATTTTATTTATACTTTTCTATTTTCTTCTTATAATAACATGAAATACTCCCAGAATTGGGGGGTAGGTGTTATCATTAAAACTTTTTTTTGTGCGTGGTACTGGGGATTGAACCCAGGGTCATTCTAACTCTGAGCTATACCCCCAGCCACGCTTAACTTCCCATCAATCATTTGGTACCACTTAGTGCTGAGCTTCTAAGTGTCTTCCAGGCAAACGCCCTTCTCATTATACTATCTGTATTTTCAACGTAATCGGAGCCATCACTCACTTTGAAAGAACGTATTCTTCCCCAGGTTATTATAAAATTCAGGCAGAGGCCCTGGATGCCAGAATGACTGTCCCCTGTCCTGGGCACTTTGGCCTGGCTGCTGACTTCACACTCAACTCCATCCCTCAGGCCTGCCCAGCAAGCCCTGCCCCAGGAATGAGTGAAAAACACAGAAACCCATCGAGAATTACCTCTCAGTGCATGGCCTAGTTAAAGAGAGGTTTCCCTCTTATTGGCACATGCTTTCCAACTCTGCAAGCTGCCAGGTTTTATGACAATAGAAAGGAGCCTTTTAAAATCATTAAAAATAAAAGTCCCATTCAGTCTTGCTGCTGTATGATTTCTAGGCCAAAGGAAAAACACAAAAAGAAGAATATATCAACCAAGAGCAGACAGCCACTGGGCACGCTTATACTTAATACATATGGATGAAGATAACTTATTTATAGAGCCCTTTCCATGTGTCACACGCGGTGCTAAAGGCTTTACAAACTCTCATTTACTCTCGGATGAGCCCTATGAGATGGGCAGGATTGATACCGTTGGCTAGCACAGCATAGACGACTCAACCGACTCAACTGAGACCTCAGTAGGGCAAGCAGCCTGCAGAGGTCAGAGTTTAGATTTGATTCCACATAAGTGGACATCAGAGCCCACCTGTTGTAGAGACCTCACAGGGTGCCTTCCACCCCTTCAGAATTGCCAGGACCCCATTGACAGAAGGGTTATTTGGAAATGGAAGGGCCTGTATGTGAATGCTCCTGTCTGTTTTATTTGTCTTTGGCTCTCTTATCTCTGTTCTGATCTTGTTTCATCAGAATTTCCCTTTAATATCAACTCTCATCTTTTTTATAGAGTGGAAATAAGGTGTCAATCACCACTACTCCATTTGAAAACACATCAATCAAAACAGGGCCAGCCAGGAGAAACAGCTATAAGAGCCGGATGGTGAGGCGGAGCAAGAAGTCGAAGAAAAAGGAAAGTCTAGAAAGGTTAGTGAAATCCGTCTTCTTTGCGAGTTTGGTGTATGACCCTTGTTGGAGAAAAGTTACTCCTTACTTCAACGTTCATGCATGAGAAAGATCTATTTCTTTATGAGAAATTTTATGCCACAGTTCACATATATTTACATGGTAAGTTTATATTCATAATAGCATTATTTTTTCATAGGAAATAGACTTACACATTTTCATTGTAGAAGGATTTCAATTAATTGCTCTTTATTCCTTGTGAGCACCATGTGAAGCCCTTTCCTGTTTTCAAACCCTCTTGACTTCATTTCAGTAGAGTTGGATTTGAGGAACTGGACCGTTGGGCAGTTTTTCACATTCAATCTACATTTATAATTGTCTCTTAGATTATCTAAACAGAGGTTTTTTAAAATTTCAGATATTCCAAAGTAACTGCATCTTTAAAGCCTCAAAAGAAGCCTAGAAATAAAAGGGCTTTGTCTGACTCACTGACACTCATCGTCAGCCTGGGAAGCACCAGAGAGTACCCTTTCATGCTCTTGCAGACTGAAGCAAGGTGCATACCTGTGCTGTGTAGGGATGCTTCTTGCCAGGCACCCTGGGCGTGGCTCCTTTATGCTGCCACGCCCCTCTCCTTCACTCAGGCTCTTCTTATTAAGAGGACTTCAGATAGAAATGTAGAAAAATAAGCAAATGAAAAATGCATCATCTATTAACTCCAGTAAAAACAAAGGTATACTAGAAGGAAAAGATTATTAGACTTTACATAGCTCAATTGTGATGTAAAATAAAACCCTAGCCATTTTTATAACCAAAATCTTTTGGTTTAGCTGTATTTATTGGGAGGAACAGAAAAAGGGCAGTATATTTGATCAGAAT
This sequence comes from Glis glis, assembly GCA_004027185.1. NCBI lineage: Eukaryota > Metazoa > Chordata > Mammalia > Rodentia > Gliridae > Glis > Glis glis. The sequence goes on along the minus strand of PVJS01000642.1, from coordinate 23,411 downwards.
GTAAAAGGGGATTTTACAAGTTCATTTCCCCTAATAGGAAATTAACAGATAATTTCTACAATAGGGAAAAAAATGCCAGTGTAAGCACATTATTTAGCAATATACAGACAAATGGGAGAAGAAACAGGTTTTAAAAAAGCAGAAGGTAGCTTCTCTGGGGAGTGGGAACACAAAGCGGAAGAGTTGCTATTTTATTGTATGCTTATAGAACTATTGGACTTTTTAAATTTTTTTTGTACTGGAGATTGAACACAGGGGTGTTCTACTTTTGAGCTACACCCCCAACCCTTTTTAAGTTTTGAAGTTTTTAAGTTTGCTAAGTTGCTCAGCCTGACTTCAAACCTGTAATCCTCCTGTCTCAGCCTCCCAAATACTAGGATTACAGGTGTGTGTCACTGTACCTAGCTAAACTATTTGACTTTTTATCCAAAGTGCATTTATTACTTTGATTAAAAGTATATACTCAGCCGGGCGTGGTGGCGCACGCTTGTAATCCCAGTACTTTGGGAGGTGGAGACCGGAGGATCCGGGTTCGCGGCCAACCTCAGCACGCATGTGCGCGCGCACGTGATCAATCAATCTCTCTTTCTCTCCTCTCTCTCTCTCTCTCTCTCTCTCTCTCTCTACCTAGCGAGGCCCTCCACAACTTCGTGAGACCCAGTTTAAAAAATAAAGCATAAAAAAATAGGGCCGGGGGCATAGCGCGGAGGTAGAATGCCCCTGCATTCAATCCCCGGTACCAAAAAAAAAAAAAAGTATATACACAGCCGGGCATGGTGGCAAATGCCTGTAATCCCAGTACTTGGGAGGCCAAGACAGGAGGATCGCAGATTCGGGGACAGCCTTGGCAAGTAGTAAAACTCTCATCAACCTAGCGAGACCCTGTTTCAAAATAAAAATAAAATAGGGCTGGGGTGTAGCTTGGAGGTAGAATGCCCCTGGGTTCAATCCCCAGTAAAACATACACACACACCAAAAAAAAAAAGTACGTATACAAATTCAAAATCCTTCTGTTCTTTTTGATTGTGCTTTATATTTTGATTGTGCTTTAGGTTATATTAAGTAAATTCTTTCAAGGGGTAGCAGTGTTACAACTTTCTGTGTAAGCTAATCAGGGATGGATTAGGCCTCTGTGATGGTAAAACAATTCCAAATAGCTACCTGCACTGATGAGCAGTGGACAGCTGTACCTCCTGCTTTAGGACATGCTCGTTGCGCACTCGATACACATTTGCATCCGTTGTGCAGTGTCTGCTGCCCACTGATACCATAAGCCCCAGCTTCACCTTGCCCGGCGCATCCCATGTAAATGTACAGCCCCCCTTGCTAGGAATATTCAAGAGCCCCATGGAGTAAGTGCAACAAACAGCCCTGCATAGATAAAGCCTCTGCCCAGTGTCTCATCATCAAAGAATTCTATATCCGAGATAATACCAACTAAATCACTGGAAGAAAGACCACTGTCTTTTGATAGATATGGGATATATTCTCAGAAGCTTTCACTCAAAGACCTTCCTTATAAGCCTAATAAATAAATAGATTTAAAAACATATTTTATGTTTCCTATTTTCCCTGTTCTTCCTAAGTGTTTAGAATTAAGAGGACCTTTTTCGTATGCTATCAGACACTATTCCTCTGTAAGTCATGAGAAAGTCTTAGCATAGAAGTGGCACCCTTCTCTCTAGAAGGTCTGCTCTTGTATCACTTATCTCTGACGCAGTCCCTGTTTCCATCAGCATTCTCACTGCTGTCACCTAAAGTACCTGACGACCACAACTCAGAGGAGGAAGATTTATTTGCTCACTGTTCCGGAGGTTTCAGCGACTGCAGTCCATGTTAGACCGGGTCAAGTCTATAGAGTTCAGGGAATGGCAGCGGGAGGCAGAGAGAAGAGCACAGGAGCTCTGCCCTCACATCACGGAGGCCAGAAGCAGAGAGGGCTGAGTGAAAGGGGTCCAGGGACATAGCTATAGTCCCGAAAGCCACACCCCAGTGACCCACCCCTTCCAGTCACACTCTACCTGCCTAGCTTACCACACAATGAATCCATTCCAATGGATTCATCTACTAATGAGATTAGAACCCTCAACGATCCAACTCTATCACCTCTAAACATCAATACATGAGCTCCTCAGGGGACATCCTATCTCCAAATCATAACAGCCCCTAAACTGAATATGCTTGGTATCCTGGGGCGGCAGGCATGGTTCTGAAAAGAGTCTCTGACCCATTTTTCCTGTTTCCACTCTAGGAGGAGATCTCTCTTCAAAAAGCTAGCCAAGCAGCCTTCTCCTTTACTCCACACCAGCCGGAGTTTCTCCTGCTTGAACCGATCCCTGTCATCGGGAGAGAGTCTCCCGGGCTCCCCCACCCACAGCCTGTCTCCCAGATCACCCACACCCAGCTATCGCTCCACCCCGGACTTCCCATCCGGTGAGTCTCCTGGTCTAGACCACAGAGAGTTGAGAAGGAGTAAAATCATCTTGTGTCCTGAAAAGCAGGAAGCTCGTGGCAGGTTGAGGAGGTGAATGACAGATTGCAGCACCCCTAGGGAGGACACAGGTGCAGCTCTTTTCACCATTAAACTGAGACAGGGAGACTTGGGCTGAGCCTGGGTGCGGGGGTTATTTGAGAAATGTTTATTTCATTAGTGAGATGCTGAGACAGGATGCTGGCCTTTACCTGGCCTTACCTCAAACAGGCTGGGCGGGAAGTGTGGGAAGGGAAGAGGACCCTGGATGCTCACAGCCCTATTTTCTATTCACAGGTACTAATTCCTCCCAGAGCAGCTCCCCAAGTTCCAGTGCCCCCAATTCCCCAGCGGGATCAGGGCACATCCGCCCCAGCACCCTCCACGGCCTGGCCCCCAAGCTCGGTGGGCAGCGATACCGCTCCGGAAGGCGAAAGTCAGCCGGCAGCATCCCACTGTCCCCACTGGCCCGAACACCCTCTCCAACCCCCCAGCCTACCTCCCCCCAGCGCTCCCCATCCCCGCTGCTCGGACACTCCCTGGGCAATGCCAAGATCGCTCAAGCCTTCCCCAGCAAGATGCACTCCCCCCCCACCATCGTCAGGCACATCGTGAGGCCCAAGAGCGCCGAGCCCCCACGGTCCCCACTGCTCAAGCGCGTACAGTCCGAGGAGAAGCTGTCACCCTCCTACAGCAGTGACAAGAAGCACCTGTGTTCACGCAAGCACAGCCTGGAGGTGACCCAGGAGGAGGTGCAGCGGGAGCAATCCCAGAGAGAGGTGACCCTGCAGAGCCTTGAGGAGACCGTGTGTGACGCGCCGTCCCTCAGCCGCGCCCGGCCCGTGGAGCAAGGCTGCCTGAAACGCCCGGTCTCCCGGAAGCTGGGCCGGCAGGAGTCTGTGGATGACCTGGACCGGGACAAACTGAAGACCAAGGTGGTGGTGAAGAAACCAGATGGCCTCCCAGAGAAACAAGAATCCCACCAGAAACCGCATGGCCTCAGCAGTGATTCAGAAAGCCATGCTCTTTTTAGGCTGGAGGAGAGAGAGAAGAAAGTCTACTCCAAGGCTTTAGAAAGGTCAGGTCATTTTGAAAACAAAGCAGTGGAGACCCAGTCTCTGGGCAGCTTGCTCAGAGATGCTCTTCACAAGCAGGCCAGCGTGCGGGCCAGCGAGGGGCTGGCCTCGGAAGGGACAGCAGCTGGCTGTGGCCAGGCCCCTGGGGAGCATAGCCAGGGCGCAGGTGACCTCAGACAGGCCTCTGCTCCCAGTACCCTCCAGGACAGTCTCTGTCCCCCTCCCGACAGGTCCACCTCCGGTAAGGCTGAAAACATGGAGAAGGGGTCCCCAACCAAGGAGTTCCTCCGAAGTGAGAAGCTAGACAGCAAGCTGGCCAATATTGATTACCTCCGGAAGAAAATGTCGCTTGAAGACAAGGAGGATAGCCACTGCCACATGCTGAAGCCCAAGATGACACCCAGCACCCACGAATGCCTGCCAGGGAATGCAGTCCGGCCCATGGGTGGACAGCAGGAGGCCCCGCCAGGCTCCGAGAGCCGGGCGTTTATCAGCAGCACCCACACAGCTCAGATGAGCACCTTTGTTCCTCTCAAGGCCTTAGCTGGCCGGGTGGACGGTGGGGCGGAGAAGCCGGGCTTGGTTGCTCCAGAGTCCCCTGTCAGGAAAAGCCCCTCCGAGTATAAGCTGGAGGGTAGGTCGGTTTCGTGCCTGAAGCCGATTGAGGGCACACTGGACATTGCTCTCCTGTCTGGACCTCATGCCTCCAAGACAGAGCAGCCATCACCGGAGCCTGCAGAGAGCCCCAGCCCAGGCGGTGACATGGCACCCTCAGTGCCACCAGCTCTCCCTCGCAGCAGTGGGAAAAAGGGAGAAGCCACCAGTCTGCGAGAGCCTTCCCCTGCCAGCCTAAAAACCAGTAAATCCCACCTGCTGGAACCTCGGTTCCTGCCCCCCAGCCGGGGTCTCCAGAACTCACCAGCAGCTCCCCTGCCCAACCCAGAGTTAAAGTGGGACCGGAAAGTTTCCCAACCAGCTGCCAGGAGCCCGGCATCAGTCATGGAAGGTGATCCCCAGCAGAGAGAGGGTGGCCCAAGCAAAAGCCAAGAGCGCTCCACTGATATCAAGGTCTTCCCTGGCCTGCAGCAGACCCTGCACAATGCTGACCCAGCCGGGCCACAGGGCCTGCTCCCACCCCAAGGCAGCCTCGCGAAGGAGAAGCCAAGCCTGAAGGAACCTTCCGGAAAGGGCCCTTCTGCATCCAGAAGTGAGCGGGCTGCCTTGAGGGCTGACCTGCACAGAGACCCCTCCATGGAGCTGTCTCCTCTGGAGACTACGAAAGCCAGTGACAAGTCCAAACATCTCCTTTCTGTGGGAAGGACCCACCTGGATTTCTGCATGCAGACCCAGGCCGTGGAGAAAGCATGGGGGCCTTGTGCGAAAACAAACCACAAGGATGACCGTGATGAGGCATGGTCCCTGGCCAGGGAAGACTCCTCCTTGCACAAGGCTGGGATGCTTTGCGAGAAGGAAGCAGGCAAGGTAAGAAGTAGCCTGGAGCCCAAGCCTGAAGCCCCTCCTGCCAGGTATCCTCTGCAGCCACTCGGAATTGACAGTGTGAAGAGTGAAAAGCTCTCTGGTTTGCCCACTCTGCAGAAAGAGGGTCCCAAGGAGCCAGACAGGAAAGAACTGTCTCTACAAAGGCATGTGAGCAGTGGCCCTCAGGCCCCTCCGACCACCAAAGAACTGCCCGGCCTGGTCTCAAGGCAGCATTGCGGTTCCCCAAGCCACACTCCTGGCAGGGAGACAGGGACCAAGCCAGGTGCTGTGGAACCCAGCCCAGGCCTCCAGGACCCGTCCAGGTCTGCTGCTGCTGTGCACAGTGACACCAGTGGCCACAGGCCCTGGCCTGGCCCTGACGCTGGCCCTCCAAAGTCTAAGCACCCAGACAGGTCCCTCTCTTCACAGAAACCAAGCCTTGGGGCTGCAAAGGGCAAAGAGCCTGTCACTCCACCCCTTGGTGGTTCTAGCAGAGATGCAAAGGGCAACAGCAAGGGCATGGCCGATGTGTTCCCTGCCACCCCAGGCTCCCAGAGCAAAGCCAGCGATGTGATTGGCCGGGGAGAAGGTGGCCCCTCCATCCCCATGCACACTGAAGAGAATCCACTGGATAGCAAGCTGAAACCCACCAGCAGTGGGCGAACCCCCGAGGTGCAGGAGAAGCCCAGGCAAGGACACCCAGGGCCCATCGAGTCAGCAGACCAGAAACTACCCACTGTCGGTGAAAAGCAAAGCCTGTCCCCAAAGCACCCCAAACCATCCACTGTGAAAGACTGCCCCGCCCTGTGCAGACAGACAGAGCGAAGCCCGGACCCGCAGGCCCCCAGCACAGACAGGAAGCCCGACGCGAAGAAATGCACAGAAGCACTTTACAGTCCAGCAGCCGACAGCGGGAAGCTGGAGGCCGGCCTTTCCCTCCTCCATGGTGAGGCCCCGCCGAAAGGCCCAGACAAGCCAGCCGCCGGGCTGGGGAAGGGCTTCCCAGAGGCCAAGGGGAAAGGGCCTGGTCCCCAGAAGCCACTGGCAGAGACAGGAAAGGCCAGCTGCATGAAACGGTCCCCCTCGGCCACCGGGCAGAGTTCTTTCCGATCCAGCGTGCTCCTGGAGAAGCCGCTGAGCCACCCCTCCAGCTCGCCCGAGGCCCGGCTAGGAGCTCGTGACGCGGCCACGGTGACCAAAAGCGACCTCTCTTCTGCTGCCAGGGCCAGTGGGGGCTCGCTCGAGCCCACAGCCCCCAGCAACAGGGACCAAAGGAAGTCCCAGCCTGGGGGCGATGGCAGAACCCAAATGACAAAGAGCGACTCCTTGCCATCCTTCCGCCTGTCCACCCCTGCGCTGGAGTCGCACGGGCCGGGCGGAGCCGGCCACCGGGACAGGGCGTTCTCCGTCACTGCCACCGTCACTGCCACCACGGGAGACACCAAAGGGAGAGAGCTCGCCACCCAGCCAACCCCACCCAGGAAACAGAACATGGGCCGGGAGGCGACCAAGCCCCCAGCCCCAAACTTGGATCGCCCCATCACCCTGTCGTCGGAGAAGGACTTCGTGGTGCGACAGAGACGGGGCAAAGAGAGTTTGCGTGGCAGCCCTCACAAAAAGGCCTCCTAAGGGGTGGGCCCCAGGGCGGGACCTGGAGACCCGCCTGAACTGTAACTGTCCCGACCACCTTCGAAACCAGCACTGTGTGGAGATGTCCGCCAGGCAGAGCGAGGAGCCTTGCTGAGGAGGGGGAGAGAAAGAAAGAAGGGACCCGCTTCCAGATGCCTTCCCACTCATAGCCGGTGAAACTGTTACCAGATAGTGTTTGTACAAAAGAAATACCCAACGCTTGAGGGTTGTGGAGGAAAGAGATTTTTCTCTGTAAATATCTAGCAATGTGTTTGGTTTGGGATGTAGAGTCTATACCTTGCTGCTGATTGCATCGTTTACTACAGCTCTTTTTAAATGAAGATCTTTGCTTTATGACTTCTCATAATGTAGTAATGAAGCAAAATGGTCAACACTGGGTGTATGTAAAAATATAGGTACATCCATATTCGTGTGTGTACACATCCACCTACACCGTTTTGGTCTGTGGTTTGAGAATATTTCAAAGGCTCCGTTTTTCTAAATAGAGTTAAAGATGAAAGAAAGCCCTAAATATGGTAGATTGTGAGTTTTTAATGTGTATTTTTAACCAGAGTTTCTGACAGTACTGCATTCTGGCTACCTATATTTCCAGATCCAAAACAAGAATACTCCGATTGCTGCATTTGGAATCCTCCATTAGGAATGGCCAGGACAAATGGAGCTACCTGTTTTCATTTTAGTCATCCGAGTGGACATTTTGATCTTTAGGTCCAGCTGTCTGAAAGGCCAGTTATTCCTGTCTGTGTTTATATGTCTGTTCTCCATCTGAGGTAGAGCAGGGACTTTAAACACACACCAACTTTATTTCAGTTCTTTCTTTCCCTTCTTTTCAAGCTCTTAAACTCAGGCCTTTCTGCTGTGAGTGACTGACTAGTCCAAGAAGCACACGTTTTGTGGTAGTCCTGCACCAGCCCTGCACTTGAATAAAAAAGAAAACTACTGGTGGCACACAAATCTGCTAGTACTTAAGTCGAGTGATAAGCATCAGGCATTGGAAGAGGTTTTAAATTTGCTTTTTCGAGGAAAAGGAAGGGGGGGAGTGGAGTTTGGCATCATAGAATACAAAGGAATAATCAGGACATCAGATACATTTTACTACATAGCTGGGGCCTTATGTTGTAGATGAAGCTTGCTGTTTTTAGCAAGTTCCTGGGTTTCACATTCATTGCTGATGCATCGAGTAGCTCCGTACATTTCATAACATGATCTCTTTATTGGTATGCAAAAAAATACTGTATTAATAAAGAGCAGCATTTTTGTAACAAAAGAGACTTCGTGGAGCTATTTGGTGCTTGAATGTGACCATCCTTTTTACTTTTGCTAAGCCTTATTTAAATTTTGTATACCATGAAATATGTAGAATTTGTCAAATCATTTTAGTGCCGAGGGGTTTTGATTTGTTTTTTTGTTGTTGCAGTTTTTTTGGTGGCTTTTTTTGAAATGTAAGATGGCACTTGCTGACATAAGTACTAGGGCACTAAGAAACAACACAGATGAGTATTTATAAGATGCTTGGGACACACGGCAGGATCTTTTTTATTTTGTAAGAGAAAAAAAAACTACCAATAAATAATCATGCACCAACTCCCCTTGGGATGTCTTAGTATCTTCATGCTATAAAATTGTTTATGTAAGCACAGCATCATCTTACAGCCCTATGGATTTAAATAATCTAGCAAGGCTATAAACACTCCAAAAACAAAGGCATAAGTTAACCGACAGCTCGGTCGTCCTCATTGTAAAGTGAGTTAGCAATGACAAAAAAGAACAAGAAAAAAAAGAAGTTTCCTCCTTGACTCTATTTTCTTTCATGTAGTTTTAGCCATGCCCCATCACTACATTGTGAAACTGTAGAAGAAACAGATATTTTTTACAAGAACTTAAACGAATTTCAAAAGTGGTCTCAACGCTTATAATACCTATGTTTGGCAGTTGTCATAACTGAATCCTGCTACACTCAATGATCTAGGTCTGGCCGGGAGGTAGTTCATGGTTTACAGCCTTTGCTTTTTAACTGTCCAGTTTTCTTTAAAGCACAACTAGCTGCTTGTTTACAAAGGATATTTTTATGTATATTTTGTATAGTGTATTATCATTTTTGCCAAATATGTTTTTGCATTTTGGATGAGTAAAGAGTACTTAAGGTTGCATTCATGTAATACCTGTTTGTTGTTGTGAACCTCTCCAATCAGCTGGTAGAAATTCTCCTAACTGTGTTCTATTTGGTCAGTCTCCGTGTGATTGTAAGATGTGCTCCTCGGTAGTACTCCCAGCTGTAGACTTACCAGCTTAAAAATTTGTTAGGATCTGTGCAATAAAGTGTTTGCAGTCTTATTTTCTCTAAGAAATTCCCCCATGGATGTCATAATTGTTGTATATTGAACAAATATTTATACTTATGCAGTTGCATAACATTGAATAAAAATTTAGCATGAAAAATAATGACTTCAGTTTTTTTCAAATGTGTACATATACATACCATTTCCAAAGACATCACTGATTGTTACTGTGTGTCATAGGAGGTATGAGTTTTCGCACATGCCTTTTTGGTGAGTGGAGTAGTTTGCTTTTTGACCTATGCAGATGGTCCATTCTTTAAGTCCTAAAACACCTTCCTTTTTCTTCCAGCCTTCTTCCTTGCCTGCACAAGTTACCACCTTCCACACCCACACTCCCTAAAATCTCCAGGGAAGAGGTGTCCTTTCTCCCAAGCCACCTCATGTTCTCCTAATACCTCATTCCATTGGTTACCATAGTACCTATCACTGTTCTTTTTCCTCCTCTCCTGTCTCTTTCCTTTCAGAAACCCTACTTTAGCCTTTTATTTTCCTTCTTTTCCCTCCTCAGCTGCCCTCCTAAAAGAATAGTGTACAATTGATGCTTTCCAGTCTTTATATCACTCCTCACCCCATTAGAGTCTGGCTCCTGCCCGCCACACCATCTACATTATTCTAAGGTCTCCAGTGATTCCTGGCTGAATCCAAAGCCCTCTTTCAGGCATCGCTTAAACCTGCTCTTAGCCTACTTCTCCTTGGGCCATGCCTTTCTCCTACTTCAACCTTTTTTTATTTGTTCCTTTTTGTCTCTTGCAAATTTATTCTTCCCCCACGGAGCACATTTCCTCTTAAATACTAGTATTTCCCAGGTTTCAGTTTCATTCCTTGGTGTTTCCTTTCACTCTCGGGCATTTCTACTTGATGGTACGTTGTACTCAAAACATCCCACAGTGTGCCCATTCTCTTCTCTGCCTCTTTTCTCAAAGTGTTTTATGTTCCTCATTTCTCACCAGGCCAGATCCTCCATTTTTACCCAAATGCTCACCTTACCAAAAACAAAGCAAAACCAAAACACTAAGGCCCACCAATTTCACAAAACATTCTTTTATGGTATCCATCCACTACTATTTTTCTGCTGTTATCACCCTTAGTTAATCTCTGGGATAGCCCCCCCCCCCATGACACCAATAGCTGCCTAACCGGTTTGGTTTCTCTGCCTCTGTTCTTATTCCTCATCTGTTCATCCTTAGAAATGTTTTTCAAAGGCAAGGACGCCATGCTACTACCCTGCTTTAAATGTTTAAGTAGCTCTATAATCTTTGGGATAAAGGCCAGCTCCTTAAACCTGCTCTTAGCCTACTTGTTAGATCATTTGCTATAACAAAATATTTAAGGCTGGGTACTTTATAAAGAATAGGCTTGTTTAGCTCACTTTTGGAGGTTAGAAGTCCAAGATTGGGTGACTCCCCTCCATTCAACCTCTTGGCAGCTGACATCACAGTGGTGGGAACATGTGCAGAAGAGGCATTCTTTTTATCACTCTTGTGGGAAATGAAGACCCAAGAGAACTACATTAATCCCTTCCAAGGGTGGTGACCTATCTACGTGTGTGTGTGTGTGTGTGTGTGTGTGTGTGTGTGTGTGTGTTTTACTGGGGATTGAACCCAGAGATGTTCTACCTCTGAACTACACCCCAGCCTCACTAAGTTCCTGAGGCTGGCCTTGAACTTGTGATCCTCCTGTCTCAGCTTCCCAAGTACTGGAATTACAGGCAGGCACCACCACACCCGGCTACCTATTTACTTTTTACTAGGCCTCACTTCAACACCGCCACACTATAGACCAAGCTTCCAGCACATGTACCTTTGAGGAAACACACTGAAACTGTATCTGAACCACAGGATCCTAGGTAACTCCAGCTTCCTAGGAGTAGGTGTGCTGGGCTCAGGCATCTGGAGGAAGCCTTTGCTAATGGCCTGTGCTTCCTCATGCATCGCCTTTATGAGACTCACTGTGCTATTTGGGAATTAATTGGGTTTTAGTTGTGTATCTTCTTTACTAGACTCCAAGCTCCTTGTATATCTTTTTGTTTTTGTTGCGTTTTACTTCTAGAACCAAGCATATAGGGAATACCACTAAAGAGTTGCTGAACTAAAGTGAACAAGAAAGGGATATTTGTGACATGTTTATCACCGAGTACTGTACACTTGATATGTATAATATTCTCATTTAATCTGCATGCTCTTGATCTATATGTTGCTTCATTTTGTATATTAGAAAATCAAGACTTGGAAAGAGAGATTAAGAGACTAACCCCAGTGATTGGCAGGATGAGGACTTGAACTTCTGCAATCTAACTGGACAACCCACACACTTAACCTCTACCACTAGCCATGACTCAGCTCCTCCTCCTCTTCTACTACAAAATAAGATACAAGAATAAAGGGGACAGAATCATGACAATGATTTTCGTTGCCTGCATAATTCGGTTCTCTTTGCTTAGAGGAACTCTACTAAGATTCACATTTTTTAAAAGTAATTATGGAAATGACCATTTTAATGGCACTGATATGCTATAAAGAAAAGTCAGCTGTCACCATGAAGAAAAGGCCCACAAAGGATACTAAGCACACATGTCTCTGAGCCAACAACAGCCACGGCCACCGCGAAAACTGTTAAACAGCCACTTTAGAGTGAATGCATAAAGTAAAGCCTGAAACAAATGAAAGGTTGAAGTTTCAAAAGCTCCCTAGTCTAGACTGGGTAAAACTAAAGAGGTCATTAAATGGCAGACAACTGGACAGTCGTGGTTGTGGGTCTGGCCACCATAACATAATTTCTTGTGTCATACTTTCAGCATCCACATGGTGCTATTTATTTTTATTTTTTTAACTTTTTGGTGGTACTGGGGATTGAACCTCTGAGCTACACTCCCCCAGCCCTTTGTATTTTGAAACAGGGTCTCACTAAGTTGCTGAGGATCTCCCTAAATTGCTGAGGCTTGAACCTGTGATCCTACTGTCTCAGCTTCCCAAGTACTGGGATCACAGGCATGTACCACCACGCTTGACTTATTTGGGATTTTAAACTTCAAGGATAGTTAAATATCATATTTCTCTAACAAACTATAAGGGCGACATCTTTTAAGCCCAAGGCGTTGTTTTTAGTAAATCTCTAACAGTGTAACTGCAATAGGATGTAGTCTACAGAAGTTACAAGTTCTCTTTGGGAATAGGAATGGGAATTGAGTAGGTGGGGGTACAAGACTGCCACAAGGACCAGAGAGTTCATGAATTGGAGATAGGTATTGAGGTAAGGAGAATCACTTCATAGAAAAATGACAATCTACCCATGTGGGGCAGTCACATGGGGCACTTGACAGCCAAGCACTTAAAGGAGAAAACAGGTTGGTTAACTTGAGATAACGCAGCATATCTCGATGCTACAGTGAACGTGAATCACGTGGGAATCTTGTAGTTTTGATTAAGAAGGCCAAGGCAGGGCTGAACTGTGGAGACGCTAACAAGCTTTTAATTGACTCGGTGCTGTCTCTCTGGCCACACCAGGGAGTTTTAATCTGAAGACTAGGCCCAGGCATCTGTAATTTTAAAAACCCACTTCCCAGGTGGTTCCAAAGTGGAATCAAGGCTGAGAAGCAAAACCAAAATGAATGCCACACTTGCAGTATAGGGCACTGCTTAAACCACTGCCCCACCTCCGGGTGAAATCACAAACGGACCTTCAAGATACTCCCGTAACACCACTGGTCCAGTTACCTGTGCCCTAAAGCCCCTTCCCTAAGTGTGGTCCTTAGGCCAGCAACTTCTGTATCCTGTAGGAGCATGCTAGAAAGGCAGAATCTTAGGTCCTCACCCCAGACCCACTGAGTGTATGCATTTTAACACAGTAGAGAGCTATTTGCCCTTTAAAATTTAAGAAGCTCTTTTCCTGGAAGATAGTTACTTGGGATATTTATTAAACATACAAATTCCCAGGCCCCATTCTGGATCCACTCTAAAATCTCTAGGGAGAGGCCCGGGAAACTGGGTTCATAATCAGTAGGTGGGAGGGGCAGGTGATTATTATGAAGGAGGCATGGGTGATACTGGTGTAAGAGTGTGTTGATCATCTGTGCTCAAATTTGTCTAGAGCTAAAGTCTGTGACAATTAGTGCTTCTTTAAGCCCTTGACAAGAAAACTCATAATTAAAAGCCATTGTAGCCAGGTATGGTGACACATGTCTATAATCCTAATACTTGGGAGGCTGAGACAGGAGGATTGCAGATTCGAGCCCAACCTCAGCAGTTTAGCAAGACTCTGAACAACCTAGTGGGACTCTGTTTCAAAACAAAAGAATAACAAAGGGGTTGGGGGTATAGCTCAGAGGCAGAATGTCTCTGGGTTTAGTCCCCAGTACCACACACACACACACACACACACACACAGCCATTGAAACTATCAGTAAGGAACTTAAACATTTATTATTTACTTTTTCTATATACTTAGCACTGTGCAAGATGCTTTTCCTCTGCCATCGTTTTTGAACCTCAACATAATCCTCAAACCCCGGGGTGGTGTCCCTATCTTACAAATGAGGAAACAAGCCCAGACAGGGTGTGAAGCTGGCTCAAGGAGAACTCTGTGAAAAAGCTTGCCTTGCAATTCAGACTCTGACTTTTTCAAACATTACCAAGTATCCTGTAATTGAATTCAGATGCAGGCTCCTCTGTGCATGACCTAAGCCCTCTTATTTCCTCTTCCTTTAATGCAGAAAATCATAGAGTAGCCAGTTAGCAAATCTGATGATTGGTGGAAACCATAAGTGAAGGAAGCTAATCGTTCTCTGTAATGGGGGTTCTTTATTAGTCCTAATTAATCAGCAGGCAACTTCCCATCTAGCATTTCCAGTTCACGACGCAAATGCAACACGAAAATGTATAGCTATATTAACTATGAAAATATGCTTCCTTCGATACAGGCCAAACATTAAGGAACTCGATGGTAGAACAGTTCTCTAAATTTAATTTCCCTCCTACCAGTAGGTGAAACTCATTTCTCAAGACAATCTTTTTGTGCTATTCTTCTCTACCCCGTGCTCTGGTTCAGATTGTAAATATCTCATGTCTAGAAAAGCTAGAGGTGACAAGGGCTTTGGTAAGCCTCAGTTTCATTACTCTGTACATATTGAAAGCCAATCATCTGGCCCAGTTTTAGGCTCTTTAGCAGTTCAGACATCCCAGACCCTGGACTAGAGTCATTAGCAACAGTCTTCCTAGGAAAACATGCAGCATCATTTCACAGAATTCTGGGACCATGCATTCCAAGAGATAAGGCCATCGTGTGTGTGTGTGTGTGTGTGTGTGTGTGTGTGTGTGTTGCTGGAGAGTGAATCCAGGGGCATTCTACCTCTGAGATGCGCCAGCCCTATTTTATTTTTTTATTTGGAATTAGGGTCTCGCTAAGTTGCTGAGGCTGGCTTTGAACCTGCAATCCTCCTGTCTTAACCTCCCAAGTACTGGGACTACAGGCGTGCACCACCACACCCGGCCGGTCACCATCATCTCTTATAACATCACTGGCAGATGGTGGGCTGTCAATCCTGTTAGAAGGAAAATTCCTTAGACCGATTAAGTTTAGTGGAGTGAATTTTAGCATAGCAAAACACAAATGATTTGTAAATCGGGAAGTTTGCAGAACAGGAGCAGGTTCTGAGAGCTCCCAACATTGTGATCAGATGGCATTTATAGGAAAACAGAGTGGGGCATAGGAACCCTAACTGGCTATTGCATAATCAAGCAGGCAATTAGTTACAGCTGAACTAGCTATTTATAGCCAAATCAGCTAACCAACTACAGGGCCTTCTGCAACCAGCCAAAGCTCAGTTACTTGATTAAATTCTATATTGCTGGGCCCAGTGCAAGAGGCCCAGTTCAAATCCATGGCCTCCCCCAAATTTTACTTAACAATTCCTCCCTTTGGGCCAGGCTCCTGTGGAATAAGAATTTGACCAAAGCTTAGGGCACAGCACTGTAATGGGGGCCCACTTCGGAGCTTCTGACCCTGGCAGCTAACTGATGTCCTGTTCCAAAGCTGACATTTTCCCTCCTCCCCTCTTTTATCCTCCCCTTTTCCTTCTCCCCCTGCTAATGAATAACATGCTCTTATCAGGTAACTGACCAAAGGAATGAAGGACTGGCACCCATGGGTCTGAAAGAGAATTCATGGATGACACAGACATGAACTGTGTCTTTCTGATAAACATACCTACACAACCCTGAAGAGCTAGCTCTTAAAAGGTACATTTTTTCCTGTTTGGGGAGAACCAGGTGTCTTGGGTCCTAAATGTAAGTTCACTGGTTTCTTCGATTTGCTAACACATCAATAAAATTTCTTTTTCCTTCTTCCAAAAGAAGGGAAGTTATTTGATTTGTCAAATTTGTCCCAGTTATTTGATTTGGCAAATTGGGGCGAGTGCCAAATTTCAGTTACAGTACCATTCTCAGTCATAACTACCCATCAGTTATGGTATTCTCAGGATCAAGGATGTGCATTCTTGTCATTACAGCCAGGAGAACAGACAGCATCCAGTGGATGGCTGCACATACACATTTAAGACTTTGAGAGAACACTGTGTACCCAGGAGACAGATGATATGACCATTAGGAGGATAATATCAAGAATTGGAGCATGCTTCTTAACCAGGGCCTTCATAAATCAAATCAACCAAATTCAGATGATTAATGAGCAAGCCAGGTGAGGAGTCTACCCATTTTATTCAAATAGCCTGTTAATTTTCTCATAGCTCAGTCTTTCCAATCTCCAGAGTATTCATGCCCATGCAACAAAGTATTAGCAACTGCAGACACCACTTGTTGAAACAGGAAGCAATCTAGCACCCCATAACTGTGTGATACTAATTCAGGGAGTGAGAACAAGTATCTAGAAGTATAGTTCCTAGTCCAGCCCTGCCAAATGAAGAAGGTAGGCACAGGAAAAATTAAGAGGGGTAAGAGCCTCGTCATGACAGTCCCAGTCTGGCCTCTTGGGAAAAGCTTTGGGCTGTCCATGTCACAAGGGTCATCTGCATCTGGAGAAACTTTTCCCTGGTCAGCTTTACCTCAAAGCCTCCAACAGGTACACTGGTCCAGGAGTCCAGAGGGGACCCCAGAAGTTGGTAGACATAGACTCAAATTGAGGCCCCTGAAGCTTTACTACAGGATGGGTAGGGAGAAGAAGCACAACATTCCCCATTCCAATATTTTTCCCAAACTCTGTATTATCCTGTGCTTCTATGGTGAGCTCCTTGCTTTAGCAATAAAAACTTTAAAGACTCAGGAAAGACCAGGCAGACAACTAGGCTCACTGTGAGTTCATGCTTAACATGGAATTTACTTTTCTTCAAAATACTGATTTTGTTTCTTCAATGCATGTGCATAGCACTGTTTTTTTGTTTGTTTTTTTTTTTTTTTTTGCAGTACCGGGGATTGAACCCAGGGGCATTCTACCTCCGCGCTACACCCCTGGCCCTATTCTTTTATACTTTATTTTGAAACCGGGTCTCACGAAGTTGCGGAGGGCCTCACTAAGGAGCGAGAGAGAGAGCTGAGGCTGGCCGCAAACCTGGATCCTCCGGTCTCCGCCTCCCAAAGTACTGGGATTACAAGCGTGCGCCACCACGCCTGGCCAGCACTGTTTGTTAAACAGCCTACCGGAAGCAATCTGGTTTGGATCAGCCTTAGGACTTCACTCAAATTACACACCTCAGCTCTGGCTGGCCCTGCATGAAGATAGATGGTCAGAGCATTTCCAAGGTTTTCAGCCAAAGCCTGTTTTGCCTCATGTTGGATTAGCAGTCTTATGAACAGTCAGCCTCTCCTCCAGAGTTCTAGGAATTTGTGTCCAATGCCAAGATCTCAAGGTTATCAGAAACCTGTACTTGGCAGAGTCCTTTCCATGAAACTCCTTGAGGATAAAACACTTCAGACCAGAAAAAGCAATCAATGATTTGTGAAATGGTGAGATTCAAAATGGCTATGATTAGAGGTCTAATGAAATTTCACCACCATGATTCAATCAACAAAGAAATCTGGTATCTATTACATACAGTATCTTAAGATGCTAGAATTATGACTGGCAGCATTACATGAGGACTATCAGACTTCTATGAATTTCATATGGTTGTTGAAATGTATTAATACATTTATACAAATACAATTCAAAGAATGTCCAGCACCCTATTCACACACACACACACACACACACACACAGCCAACATCATATGAACAACATATGAAATGAATTTTAGCTAGAGCAATAAGGTAAGAGAAAGAAAAGACATACAAATAGGAAATGATTAA
The DNA here is from genome assembly GCA_004027185.1 of Glis glis. Lineage (NCBI taxonomy): Eukaryota > Metazoa > Chordata > Mammalia > Rodentia > Gliridae > Glis > Glis glis. The sequence continues at coordinate 6,103 of PVJS01000642.1, read as the reverse complement.
GTCGAATTATCCCTGTTTGCAGATGATATGATTCTATACATAGAAAAACCTAGACTTCACCAAAAGACTATTAGAACTGATAAATGAATTCAGTAAAATAGCAGGACACAAAATTCACACACAAAGATCAGTTGGTTTTCTCTACACCAAAGAAATCATGAGAGTAATCCCATTCATATAGACACACAGACACACACCTAGGAATAAACTAAATTAAAAGACTTCTACAATGAAAATTACAAAACACTGAAGAAAGAAATAAGACACTAAAATGTGGAAAGACCTACCCTGTCCTTGGGTTGGAAGAATATTGTTAAAATGTCCATCCTACCCAAAGTTATCTATAGATTCATTGCAGTCCTTATCAAAACACCAATGGCATTCTTCATAGAACTTGAAAAAACAAACCTAAAATTCATATAGAAGCACAAAAGATCTCAAATAGCCAACGCAATCTTGAGCAAAAAGAGCACAGCTGGATACATCGCAGTACCTGATTTCAAGATGTGCTACATAGTCATAGTAACCAAAACAGACACATAAACCAATGGGACAGAATATGGAAGCCAGAAATAAATTCACACATCTACAGGCAACTGAATCTCAACAAGTTGACAAAGCATACATTGGAGAAAGAGTGCAGTGTCTTTAACAAACAGTGCTGAGAGAACTGGATGTCCACATGCAGAAGATTGAAACTTGACCCCTCTCACCCTGTACCAAAAAATCAACCCAGAATGAGCCACAGACCTTAATGTAAAACCTGAAATCTGAAACTGCTAGAAGAATATAAGGGAAACACTTCCAGAAGTTGGTCAGAGGTGATTTTCTGGATAGGACTCCAAAAGCACAGGGGAAAAAAAGCAAAAATTAACAAATAGGATTATATCAAACTAAAAAGCTTCTGCATAGCAAAGGAAACGATTAACAGAGTAAAGAGATAGCAAACAGAGAGAATCTTTGCCAGCTGCTCATCTGACAGAGGGTTAATATCCAGAATACATAAAGAAGTCAGAAGACTTTTAAAAAAGTAATCAAATTTAAAAATGGGCAAATGATCTGAATAGATACTTCCCCTGAAAAACACAAATGGCCAATAAATAAATGAAAAATGCTCAATATAATTAGCCATAAGGGAAATGCGAATCAAAAATAAAATGAGATAATATCTCACCCAAGTTAGAATGGCTATTGTAACACAAATGTTAAAAAATGCTGGCAAGTATGTGGAGAAAAAAGAACACTGTTGGTGAGAAGATAAATTAGTATAGCCACTATGGAAAACAGTATGGAGGGTCCTCAAAAAACTAAAAATAGCACCACCATATATATGATCCCAGTATCCACTGCTGGGTATATATCCAAAGGAAAGAAAGTCAGTATACAAAAGACACCTGCATACTCATGTTATTTGCGGCAGATCATGATAGCTAGGATATGGAATCAGCCAGTGTGCCCATCAACAGATGAACAGAAAAAGAAAAATATAGCATATATTCATAGTGAAGTATTATTTAGCCATAAAGAAGAATGAAATCCTGTCATTTGCAGCAAAATGGAAGGAACTGGAGGACATTATTTTAAGCAAAATAAGCCAGTCACATAAAGCCAAGCATGCATGTTCTTTCTGAAGAAACTATTTTCTTACAACAGTTAAAGTTATTTCTAGTTTTAATGAAGATATATATTAATAGTTTTACCTTTTATTAACCTTAATTTGTAATGAAAACATTAAAGAGTTCAAGATTGCTTCCTTTCTATCAGCATTTTATAGATGAGCACCATTTCATAGTATTTTAGAAACATTTCCTCAAAATACAAACCTTTTCATGTCTACTAACAGACCCAAGTACACTTAGCTTCTCTATATTTCATGAAACTAAGATGTTCTACTAGCAGAATTTATTCATTAGCCAACATTAGACTGTGAGATCAGTATGCTTTTTATTAAAAATGCAACAAAAATAACGGACATGAGCAATTTAATTCTACTATTCATCTATCTGCAGATACTGCACAGGTTACAGAGAATGGACAATCCTTTTTCTTCATAGCACTTGGCATCACCACTAATTTTCTGTACTTTCTAACTTGTACTGTATTCATGCATCTGTTTCTTCTATGATAACTGATGAGGAAAAGGAACTATTATCTATCTTGTCATATATCCCTATTTCTAGTAAACTGTGTTACATAGACAGTCAAACACCTGTTAAGTGAATGTGTTTCATTATTCAATGTTTTCCAGTGAGTCGAGATAGTACATTTTTCAATGAAAGCAGAAACAACCTGTTTTCTCTTCAGAACAACTTCTAGTATCCTACTCCAATCAAAGGTAATCAGAACATCTCCTGCAGATCGAAATCACATTTATCTTGTCATTAGACTCTTCCAACAGACCATCAAACCAGGATGGTCAAAGACCATATTTTAGTATTTTATTGAAAGCAACTCAGCCATTTCATAAATATCTACCATTTAATTCACCACTAGTCTTCAAGACGACTAGAACTGAGAACAATTCCTAAAACTATGACAAGTTCATCTACAAACTTCCATTCCACTTATGTTCACCTAGTTTACTCTGTCTTTTTAAAAATATTACATTAAGTGCATTGCAATTATACTTCATAATGAGGTTCGATGTGATTAAAAACATACATGCACACAGCTCTTTGCATATTTCCCATCACATCCTGCCCTGCTCCCCGCCTCCCTCCCCACACAAGTTAGTGAGATTGGTGGTGATGCATTGAAATCTTCACATATTGCCATAGTATGTGAACTGTTGTTTCCTTCTTTAGTCCTCCCTCTTCCCTCCCTAACTCTCCCCTAACCCCCTTTGACTACTCTGCAGATCTTTCTCTGCATTATTTAAAGTTCCTTATAGTTCCGATTTTTTCTCTAGCTTCCACATATGAGAGAAAATATACCACCCTTGACTTTCTGAGACTGATTAATCTCACTTAGAATAATATTCTCCAGTTCCATCCATTTTCCTGCAAATGACATAATTTTGTTCTTTTTTATATCCTTTCTTAACGATTGTGATTGAATTGCTCATTAAACAAAGCCATTGCTTGAGTATATTATTTTTAAGTGGAAGGAATTTGAACACCAAAATGCAAAGCCAAGTTCTCATCCTTTTACTTAAAGACAGGCTCCAAAAGGACTCAGCTCTTATGCATCCTCTGAAGACTAATATCATACAACAGAAAACTTCATGACACCCAGACAGACCTTGTTACAAACCATCATCTGTTCTCTTAAGAGCCTGTTCATCTCCCCTAGAAACCATTTGCTCTGAGGATATTTTCTTTGCTGCTTGACCATTTTGCTCATTCCAGCAAGGGGGTTGGGTCAAAGAATTCTTGTCCTTTTCTTTCTTCTTTTCTTTTCTTTTCTTTTCTTTTTTTTTTTTGTAGTATTGGGGATTGAACCCAGGGCTATTCTATAAAAAAGGCTACACCCCCAGCCTTTTTTAATCTCTTATTTTGAAACAGGATCTCATTAGGTTGCTGAAAGTTTATCTAAGTTGCTGAGGCTGGTCTTGAACCTACGACCCTCCTGCCTCAGCTTCCTAAATACTGGGATTACAGGTGTGTGCACCACCACTCCCAGCCTTGCCCTTTTCTTGATTGACCTGCCTGATAATTGCTCTAACTGATCATTAGTTGCTGATTATAATCAGATTCTAGTCCTACCTACCAATATCTGCTAAGAGGTAGAAGAGACACAGGGAAAGCCCACTTAAGACAAATGGCCAACGAGGAGGCTTGTTATGCACCTGAGCCTGCCATCTTCACTGTAAAGGCGTCCAGTAATTTAATCCCTCCTCTCCTCAAGGGCAAAGAGTGAGACACCCTTTACAAATGAAGATTTCTCTATAGATACAGATTTCCTTCACTTAAGATAGGTCTCAGAAGTCACTAAAAATAGGCAGTTTCCTAACCCAGCCTGGATTAAATTACTGGATTCAAGGCAGAGCCCATTAGCAAGTAGGGCAGAGAAAAGCATCTTGCCTGCCAGACTAAGCTATCTCATTTTACCATCCTGAGCTTAAGGTTTTAACCAAGGCACACAGAAGCCGACCCTACTGATCTAATAAACAATCTCATTCAAATTAAAACCCCTTCATTGCATCCTAAGTTATTTCTGGTAAGATTCACCCTTTTCTGAAAAGACAAAAACAAAACACACAACTCCCACACACCAAAAACAACAACAACAAAAAACTACAGGTTCTGGGAATTTTTATTCATGAAATTGGCCAGAGTTTCAGATCCTGGACTCAGTCCCGTTTTTTTTCCTAACCCAAGCAGCCACCACAAACCCCCAGACAGTCCTGTGCCTTCCCATAGCACACACTGAGCCTTGACCTACCCCAAGGCTATGCATGCACGCACGCATGCACGCACGCACCCCCTCACAGCATAAAATAGCACTGGATAGAGGTCCAGAAAGTGGAGCTGTACACTTTCCAAGTCCAGATGAACCTGTGATTCCATCTTCCAGCAATCTTACCTACCTATGGATGCTGGTTCTGGTTTTTTTTTTTTTTTCCTGACCTAGTCACTCCTGAGACTTCTTGTAGGACCTAGTTCTATTCCTGGTCACAACTTCCAAACCCAGTTCAGATCAAAAGTTGTTCAAACTCAGCTCAAAACACAAATCCACGGAGCTTCAGAATCCAAAAGAGAACTTACCTGTGATCCCCAGAGCTGGCAAGAAGACAGTGACCACAATGTTCACAGCGGTCCCTATGCCTGGTTACCTGATGCCCCTGGGGGCCTAAAAGGAAAATTGCTTAGACCAATTAAATTTAGTAAAATTTACTTGAGCAAAACAGAACCTGGGCACTCCCAGAACCAGAACATGCTCTGAGAATACCCGCCAACCACGTGATCAGACAACATGATCATCACAGAAGCGAGGCATGCAAACCTCATTGGTTACAGACTAGTGAATCAACCAGTCAGTTGGTTATAGCTTAACTAGTTAATTGTTCACTGCTTAATCAGTGAGCTGGCTACACAGCCTTCTGCAATCAGCCAAAGCTCAGTTACTATAATTAAACTATATTGCTTTGGTCTATGGACCCAGTACAGGTTCTCAACTCAAATTCATAGCCTCTTACAAAATTTTATTTAATAATCCCAATCCTTGTATGCAGGAAACACTTGAAAAAGAGAGAATCTGTCCCAAGACTGAAGTTCTCTGTATATTCTGTGACATGCCAGTCTAGTATGTTCAGATGCCCGAAGAAGAAAGACCTGGTGTATATATACCTGTTACAAGTGTTTGCCCCACATGGCTTTACAAAATGTCTGTTAATATGGTAAAGCTCAAAGCCTCTTATATTCCTCATCTGGTTCATTATGCACTGCCCAGAAATGGCTGTCAGTAGCTGGAAGGTGAAGAATGAAGATGTTTGCAAGGTTTGTAGCAGGCATGTTGTAGCTACTAAGTCTTCATACATCAGGCTGGCCTCAGCAGATGCTCAAGCACTAACCTGTGGAAATATAAACCTTAGCTCAACAAGCCAGTCCCTTTGGAATATGTATGCTGTGTCAAATGGTGCCATGCGGAATGAATTTCCCCATGTTGGAGACATATATACTCTTGTTGGGACCAGAAGCAGTTCCTGTGGTCGCCACCTCTAACGTATGTCTTGCCCTATTCTGGTGAGAATTCTGAGAACAGCTGTGGCTCCCTTTGTCATCTGAAGGAAAAGGAAAGAGTGGCCCATAAAGGTTGAGCTTGATTGTCTGCATTTGCAAACACAAACTCTTAGACAAGCACTGCCTCCTTTTCTGGTACAACATATGACCTCTTTATTCTTTACCTTTGCAAAAACAAAAGTCTTCCTTTAAAAAAATCAACTATTTTTTCTCCTTATTGCTCATTTGTGGGAAATACGTTGAAGGAAAATTCAAAATACAGATAAATCAGAAGAAAAGTTCTTGAATCACTGCAATCCCACTGTTAGGTGAGTTAGGTTAGAGAAGAGCAGGACAGAAAAAGGAATGGGACAGAGGATCCAGCCAGCCCTCATGAGAAGAGATAGAGATTCACTGCCCGGCTGCGATTGCCATTTTAGACG